>JADRCD010123655.1:4285-23596 GCA_019843815.1 Montemys delectorum
ATATCATCGTTTTTAATAGATGAGTAGTACTCCATTGTGTAAATGTACAACATTTTCTAAATTCTTTCCTCTGTTGAAGGACATCTGGGTTATTTCCAGTTTCTGGCTATTATAAATAAGGCTGCTATGAACATAGTAGAGCATGTGTCCTTATTACATGTTGGAGCATCTTCTGGGTATATATGCCCAGGAGTGGTATAGCTGGTTTCTCATGTAGTACTATGTCCCATTTTCTGCAGAACAGCCAAACTGATTTCCGGAGTGTTTTAAACAGCTTGCAATACCACCAGTAAGGGAGGAGTGTTCCTCTTTCTCCACAACCTTGCCAGCATCTACAGTCACCTGAGTTTTTTTTTATCTTAGCCATTCTGACTGGTGTGAGACGAAATCTCAGGGCTGTTTTGATTTGAATTTCCCTGATGATTAAGGATGTTGAATATTTCTTTAGGTGCTTCTCAGTCATTCAGTATTCCTCAGTTGAGAATTCTTTGTTTAACTCTGTACCCCATTTTTAATAAAGTTATTTGTTTCTCTGGAGTATAACTTCTGGAGTTCTTTGTATATATCGGATATTAGCCCGCTATAGGATATAGAGTTGGGAAATATCTTTCCCACTCAGCTATTAAAAATGATGAATTCATGAAGTTCTTAGGCAAATGGATGGAAATATAAAATATCATCTTGAGTGAGGTAACCCAATCTCAAAAGAGCACACATGGTATGCATTCACTGATAATTGGATATTAGCCCTGAAGTTTGGAATACCCAAGATACAATTCACAGACCACATGAAGCTAAAGAAGAAGGAAGACCACAGTGTGGATACTTTGGTCCTTCTCATAAGGGGGATCAAGATAGCCATGGGAGGACATACAGAGACAAAGATTAGAGCAGAAACTGAAGAAAAGGCCATCCAGTGACTGTCCTACTTGGGGATTCATCCCATATACAGTTATCAAACCCAGACACTATTGTGGATGCCAACAAGTGCTTGCTGAAAGGAGCCTGATATAGCTGCATCCTGAGAGTTTCAGCCAGTACCAGACTAATAAAGAAGTAGAGGCTCACAGCCATCCATTGGACTGAGCACAAGGTCCCCAATGGAGGAGCTAGAGAAAGGACCCAAAGAGTTGAAAGGTTTTGCAGCTTCATAGGAAGAACAACACTAAGGACCAACCAGTAACCCCAGAGCTCCCAGGGACTAAATCAACAACCAAAGAGTACACATGGAGGGACCCATGGCTCCGGCTGCATATATAGCAGAGAATGGCCTTGTGGGATATCAATGAGAGGAGAGGCCCTTGATCTTGTGAAGACTTGATGCCCCAGTGTAGGAGAGTGCCAGGACAGGGAAGTTGGAGTGGGTGAGTTAGTGAGCAGGGGGAGGAGTGATGGGACAGGAGTTTTACGGAGGGGAAATGAGGAAAGGGAATAAAATTTGAAATTTAAATAAAAAATATCTAATTAAAAATAAGATTCACTGAAGAAATAAATAAAAATATAAAAATATATAACATGTTAACATAAAAAATTAACATTTATCCATTTCTAACTTATTATTCAATAGCATTACACAGGAAATGCTAAACAATTGAGCCAATAAGATTTCAAGACTGTTAATTTTCTACCTATTGTTTTGTGTCCTGATATTAATCGGATCTTTTATTTTCATTTTCTGTTATTCTTTATTAAAAGTCATTTTGAAAGATGATTAATAAATTTAAAAAGTGGATATAATGAGACAAGTACTTTAATTTGAAGCATAAATCTTCATAAAATAAATTTAAAACAAATATTTTCTTATACTGTACCAATTATTTGATATATTTTAGATATAGTATGCAAAGAGAATTTCAATAACAAAAATACAAGTTAAGATATAAAGTTTTAAGAACTATATTAAGAATATCAAATTCCTCTTTTATTCATAAAAATCATGAGCTGACTCCTGTTTATAAATCACTTGTGTCAAATAGGATGGATCTAACTCTTTAGGCAGGAAGGTTAAGACAGACCAGTTTTAAAAACCTTTCTATCTGATTTGGGGCATGAAATTGTGCATCCCTGGAAAACAGGATTGAATACAGTTTCCAAAACTATTGAGAGGTTTATTGATGAAGTGCTTAAATAATATTCCAAATTTAAAATAAAGTATAGGCTACCATTCTTTCAACATCATGTTTAAAAATAAATTACTGACTGAAGAGCAAAGGAAGATGTTAAAAATATGTGTAGAAAGAGGGACAGGAAAAGCTGCTGAGATCTTGAAGATGGTAACTAAAATAAGCTAATTAAGGCACTGTGCTCTTCTTTGAATGCTGGAAGAAGATAGATTCCCACTAAAGAACAAAATAGAAGCATGGAAAGTAGGTCAATGGCAGATTTCCATCTGTCCTGTTCAAAAGGAATATAGGTAATTATGCACTTTCTACTTAGTATCATTTCTCTCCTATTTTCACAATTTTTCTCTGTTTGCCTTCAAAACATCTCTCTGTTCTTTTTAACCAAAGTCCTTGACCAGCTTGATAGGCTCAAAACCTATGCATACAAATAAATAAAGCAAAGGGACGTTATTTTTCTGCTAGTAGCATATTCTGTAATGCTTCTGTTTTACTCTCCCATGGTATGAGAAATTTGTAAGTTTCTGTCAGAAATGAGTGATAAGAACTTAAGGAGATAAATGTGTTGATAGCATTTAAAAATCGTAGAGTATTTCAAACATTACAAATGTCTTATTGCCTTCTCTCCTGTCTCCATCTGCCCATGGCAGCCCCATAGGAATTCTAACAGTTTCAACTAACTAACCTGAACCCACAGGAGCTCCTCCCAGGGTCAGTGGTCCTCCGTATATGTAGGGCACAGGGCTGCCTTGTCTGGCCTCAGTGGGAGAGGATGTGCCTGGTCGTATAGAGGCTTGATGCCTCGGGGAAGAGGGGTTCCCAGGGGTAGGGTGGGATGGGGTAGGGGTGAATGAAGGAGCACCCTCTCAGAGGCAAAGAGGCAGGGGGAGATAGGGTGAAGAACTCTGGGAGGGGTACAGGGGAGGCAACACTGTGGATGTAAATAAAACAACTTAAAACAAAACCCAAACCAAAAAAGTCCTATTGCCATATCCAAATTTTGTGCTTCACAATATCTATTAAAAAATATTGATGTCAAGGACTATACAGGGTGGGACTGAATGTTCTGGCAGCACGTGTATAGTAGAGGATTGTAAATTCGATCATCAATAGGAGGAAAGGACCTCGGCCTTGTGAAGGCTTTGTGCCCCAGTGTAGGGGAATGCCAGGGCCAATAAGTGGGAGCGGGTGGGGTGGCAGGCATGGGGAAGGGGGAGGCAAAAGGGGTTTGTTCTTGTTTTTGTTTGTTTGTTTGTTTTTTGGAGGGGAACCTGGGAAAGGGAAAATTTACATGTAAATAAAGAAAATATCTAATAAAAAAATGCTTAAAAAAAAATTGATGTCACAGTTTTTTTCTTTTCCTGTCCAGTCCTTATCAGTGAGAAATATCGAACAACATTTGGTAGCTGTGAGTGTACTTTTTAACTATCTTTAATCTTTTTAGTACAGTCCATTCGTTATCCACCTGGCTGTCTGCCTCCCTCCAATAGTTGACAGATGACAGCTCCTTTTCCCATTCCTCCTCCCCCATCTCCAAGTGGATGTTCCCATCCCCCAACTCCCCACCCCACCAGCCTCCCTACTCCCGGGGGGGGGGCCCTCAAATCTATCCAGGGTTAGGTGCATCTTCTCTCACTTAGGCCAGACCATGCTGTGTATGTGTCGGGCATCAGACTGTAAGTTTTTTTTTGTATTTTCACTCATGCGTGGAAAGCAAGAAAAATACCGACCAAGTGTCTGTTGTTTTGTTCGTGAGTTTCAAGGAAATAAATGCAATGTTTAAGGTAAAATGCAATAAAAGAATGTGATCAGAGGTTCATTTGATGACCTAAATATAAAATAATGATAGTTGTGTGGAGAACTGTTCGAACAATAGAACGTGTGGGCAAAGCAAATTTGAGGATAAAAGTGATCTTTTACAATTCTAAACTTTATTCAACTAACTGTGATCATCACACGGGTGACCCAGTGTAGCACATTAGTCTATTTTCTTTCTTTCTTTCTTTCTTTCTTTCTTTCTTTCTTTCTTTCTTTCTTTCTTTCTTTCCTTTTTTTTTTTTTTTGAGACAGGGTTTCTTTGTGTAGTACTGGCTGTCCTGGAACTCACTCTGTAGACCAGGCTTGCCTCAAACTCAGAAATCTGCTTGCCTCTGCCTCCTAAGTGCTGGGATTAAAGGTGTGAGCCACCAGTGCCGGGCACATTAGTCTTTTTTGATAAAAGCATTGGGGAAGATGTATTAGGAGACTCAAGTACCTGGTGCTTCTTAGGAGAAACTAAGGGAAATGCTGAAATGGTTGACTGCTTGTAAGAGTTCTCTGGATCACCATTTTTTTTTCCTTAAGAACCCATGACTTAGAATTAAATTACTAGTGTCCATAGAAGAAATTTGTGTTCAGGAACAGTAAAAGGAAAGTAGCAAAAATGCTTAGAGACAAAGATGGGGATTATTTTCAAATTGGTTTTTGTTTTCGTGCATCAAAATGAGGTTTTTAAAGTATTACCTGAATTCTTATTTGTTTATTGTTTATCACATCTATAAAATTTCATTTCTAAAGAATTATTTTATTTCTTGTTTCTGATAGTGAATGTTAATTTTATTTCATGAGTTTATTTGGAATTACAAAATTCTAGCCAACATGCTCATGTAATGAATTTATCAAAAAGAAAAGTAAATTGGTAAAATAAGAAAACAGCTGTGCTCAAAGTTAAAATAACAGAGGGGACAAAGTTATATTACTAAATTCAGGATTTTAGAAAAAGATATGTTTAAGAATAAAAATTAAAAAAAGAACTGTTTTCATGTTGTGGTGAAAACAAAAATACTTGTGAGCCAAATCCGAGTATTTACCAGGTGGGTAATGCATGCATGCATGCCTGCCTCTTGACTTTTTATTTTTTGTCAGCAGAAAATATAGAGGCCTGAATGAATTGAACATTTGTTAATGATTGAGTCACAAAAATATTCACACTTAGCCAAGACTGTTTACTTCTTTTACTCAAAGCAAAAGGATGGATTTATTTCCAAAATAGGGGTCAATAGTCATTTATTCTCAATTTCTCTGGCTTTTAAAACTTTGACTTATCAACTTTTCTCCCCACTTATCTTTAAGACACTATTCACAGTGATAGGTCATTTACTTGTGACAAAGATGAAAGGATACTCCATTGGAAATATCATAATGCCTTCAATACAACAGGGAGCACAGTAACTAAATACGGAATAGAGAAGTGACTATTCTACCCCCTCCCTAAAATTATTAATTTGAAAGAGAAGCTACGGGCCAATGAGGTAGCTCATCAAGTGAAGGTGTATGCCACAAGAGTGATGATCTGTGTTAGACTGTGAAGATCTATAGGGCAGAGGATAACCGACTCCTGCAGTTGTCTTCTGACCTAAGCACACAACACCACACACCATTAAATCACATTACACCATTCAATTAATCAATAAACACATAACTACATTTTTAAAAGTAGAGCTGTTTATTTTAAGCCCAAGTAAAGTGGGCAAAGCTGGTTTAGGCTGTCTGAGACTCAGCATACCTGAGTTGTGAGAACTATGCAGGATAATACTATATTATAGGTACAATTTCAATGTACCTATACTTATATCTCTGTCTATTTTGCCCACTATCAATTCCAAATTACTATTACAGGTAACACTTTCTTAAAATCCTTCCAAAGATGCTCATAGTTTTAGTTATATAATTTCATTTTTATTAATGGCATAGAGTAGACTCTCATACCTTATGTTTGTTTCTACCCTCAGGCTTAATGTTCTTCACAGAGCATCCACCTTAATAATGCCATAATTCTCCCAGGTATAGCCTAAAGTTTTGTGATGCTCTACTACTTTGAAGTAGTTTAGCTATTAATTTTGTATTTGCTGATTTAATCGGAGAATTTTATGATTTATTTTGTTCAAAGAGGATCCTTGATTCATTTTGCCAGATCATATGAAAAACTGAAATTATTAAGTTCTGCCTTTAACATCTTTCTAAATTCATGTCTTAATGGTTTCTATGTGTGAACATTTTATACGTAATTTTCCATTTTATTTCACTATTAGAAAGTTCAATACTATTAAAAATATGTCCGATTTTATCTATCAATTGGTCTGGAAGAATAATCTTTATTAATCTTTATTTTTAAATTGTAATGTTATTTATACAGTTTTATTCTTTTTTGAGCCAAAAAAAACCCCACAGTCTCTATCTCATTGGATCTGACCTATTTTTTCATCATATTTTCAACCAATATGGATGGTGTACCTGCATTTCATAAGCCAACCAGCCCCAACAATCCTTTTCCCATTTTAAAGGAAATTATAAACTTTAAAATATATATAGTTAAGGACATATACTGATATAGTCTCCAATACACATGTAAGTAATCACATCATGGCAACTAAGTAGGTAAGCATTAGTAAAAAGATACATGCAGTGAATCCGCAACAACTTTATTATACAAACCTAGGATTTGGAGCATCAAGGAAGGTATCAAATGATTAATTCTTAATTGCCGAAGCAGTTTAATTACAAGTCACTGAAATAAGGAGCTCTCTAGGAAAGACTAATTAAGGAGGAGTAGCTCAGGTCATAATTCGGAATATGATATAATGGTGTTTTGGTTAGTATGCTGCAAACACATTTATAAAATGTCTACCGTTCTGTAGTCATGGAGAAAATGGTTGAGTTTATAGGGAAAAGTAAAATTAGTGGAGTAATCAACACACAGAACATATCAACCGAGCAAAAGGGAATAAACATGAACAGAGCAGTAGCCATTCTCATTAAAATGGCAGGGAAAATGTCCCATGGGCATTTGTGCTTAAATTCTAGTTGGTAGATCCTTTGCAGCCTAAAGTAAATAAACGTATTGTTTATGATCCAAGAGGTTATTGTAAGTATGTTCTCTCAAAATTAAAATTCTAATCTTGGTTATATTGTTTCATATATCGCAAAGAGCAATTCTAAGGCATCACCTCAAATTGTTTTCATCTCACAGTGACAACTGATGCCTGGAGAAGCTGAAAAATTACGAAACCTGCCTTTGTTTGCCTTTTTGTAGATTTTTTTGAGTGCTTGCAGATCTCCTTGTGTTATTAAAGCTTTCATTTAACTTTGAAACTTGTTACTGATTACTTCAATATGTAGCATGCTGGGAAGTAGCACATATGAACCAATGTGACTATTTTTTTTTTATTAAAACTTAGATCATTTCCCACGCAATGAGTTTGTGTGAGACAATTTCTACTAAGACACCACAGGTTGTTTCTTTGAGAAAAGTTATAATACTTGTAGATCTGGCCTTCAGAAAAAAAAATCTGAACAAAGATGCTAATACAAATTATCAGAGTGGGGTTCATTATCTAAGAGATGACATGTAGGAAAAGTCTAAAATAATAAAAGACTGAGCAAAAATTCTTTCTCTTTTCATCCTATCATCTTAAAATATTATCTGATGATACAACCAAAACCCTGGGGTTGGGAAGCAGAGAGTGGAGCCTGGAAAATTCAGTAGGTAGAACATTCACTGCCAGAAATGAAGAATACTTGCATTGGTATCTTCAGAATCCATGTAAAAAGCCAGAGCCAGTAAGCAGGAGAGGGTGGGGTGGTGAGCAGGCGGATGGGGGGAGGGAATAGGGGTTAGTTTTTGTTTTTGTTTTAGTTTTACTTTTATTTTATTTTTTTATTTTTTTCAGAGGGGAAAATGGGAAAGGAGATATTGTATGACATATAAATAAAGAAAATATCTAATAAAAATAAATAAAAAAAAAGAGTTTGTATGGATATGGTATCCCAGAATTCCTATGGAAGGAGTAGAGAAATAAGCAGGAAAAATCCTTAAAACTTGAAAGGCAGTTAGTGTACACAGAAGGAAGAATAAACATTGCCTCAAACAAGATGATCTTCTGACATTCACATGTGTTCCATGTCAAGCAGGTGCCTAGTCTTATACAGTCAGGCACACACACACACACACACACACACACTATAAAAAGGCCTGGAAGGAACGGGGTGCTCAGTTAGTAAGTGTACTTCTATGTACACAAGAAGACCCGAGTTTGAATTCTAAGTATCTACATAAAAAGCTGGCCATGTCTACTTATGCCTGTAGACCTTAAACCGACGGGATAAACAAGTAAATTTTTGGAGCCCTTTGGTCAACCAGCTTTTCCAAAGTTGACTTTCTAGTTCAGTGACAGATCTATCTCAAAGTGATAAGGAGAAAAATGATAAAAGAAAATGTCCTCTTCTGGCATCTACATATATAGGTCCAAACACTCAGATATTCACATGCCTATCCTACTGGTATACAGGCAGGAACTCATAAACTCTCCTTGAGATTTCTCTATCATGGAGGGATTTAAATGTGTATGTGTATTCCTTGTAGATATCTGAAAATAAGTGTTTATCTATGCAGTGTGTAAGTATATTATTTTGTATCACCTGGCGCACAGCTTCTCCTAAAAAGTGAAAAATAATTGACTCATGTTTAGGGACATAACATTGATATGCTAATCTTGTACATTTTTAGAAAGCAGAAGGAATGTGGGGTTATAAAAAGGGTCTATCAACAACAACAAACTAACCCTTAAAAATAGAAAAATGGCATAATACATGGGTGGAATTGTTCCTTGCTTGCCTCCCTTGGAGGCTGGCATTTTGTCTTCTGTGACCATGGAAAGTAGTCCTCAGGGAAGACTCCTTCATGTCAGTTCTAGCTCAGGAGGCTCTGGATCTTATTTCTAGAGAGGATAGTTTCTTCAGCAAAACAGACCTACCTTCCACATCTGGGGATACAACCAAGGGCAATAGCCATAAACTGGACACTTTGGGAGCTTATTGGAAAGTCCTGGACAGTAACTCAAAAGAGGGTTTCACCTTTCTGGTATCCGAATTTTCATTAGATAGTCTTTGCAGCACGATGACTTCTGATGAAAAAAAATAATTAAACTGTATGTGTATATTTATATAAATAAGTATATGTATTATAGACTGTTTTGGGGTAAATCGTTAACAGTGTGAATACTTTTGGCTTTTTTCAGGCATCCTTTGCTATTATATTGTCTGACCCTCTCCTTCTGTATTTATATCCTTCTTCTTCCCTAAAGAACTCTTATTGCTATTTTCCCTATCGTTAATTACACCATGCTATTCCCTTTATCCTCTTCCTAGATTCTCCTAAATTTAAATTCTCTGTATTACTTCTCTCTAAAGAGTCAAACAGTCCACAGTCCCATCCTGCTATAACATCATGAATAACTAACACATGAATAACTAACATAGCATGATAACCCTAAGACTACAGTAATGGCACACATAGATAGCTTGGTGACAACCTACAACTCTTTAATTGGGCATAACACCCAATCTACAAGAGAGAAACAATGCCCTGGACTAGAAACTAGTATTTCACTGTACTAACTACTCAGTGACAGTGAAATAATGGTTATTGGAGGAGAATCTACCACCACTAACTTACTAAATCAGCATAATCCCTAACAATAATATATGAACATTTGTTCTTATACCCACGAATAAGTATAGCCTTCACTGCTCAGCTAGCAAACTTCTCTTTGTAAAAGATATCAAAATTCTGAGTTGGGGTAAAAAGAAGTAATGAATACATACTGATAGCTTAGGTTCAGGGAATATTGGGGAAGAGTGAGCAAAAGAGTCTAGGAGCCAGACAATGTGGTATTTTGGTTTGAGATTTTGTGTCCGAGGATATCAGAAGCTATAACCATAAAATCTCACCAACATGACTACCCAAATGTGAACTGAACAAATACAGCGTCACTAAGCATTCCAAGTTGGACAATGAAAAGCTCATGAAGCCTTACTCTTACACGAAGAACTATAGCAACTTAAGAAAGCTAGGAGTGAAAAATTTGGTCTTTTTCAAGGAAGAGCACAGTGATTTGTCTAATAAGAAATTATTAGCCATGAAAACATGTAACTACCTTATATGGGCTCAACATGTTCTATTTAGGGATATATATGTGCATATATGTATACATGCAGGCAATAACAATGAAAGAAGCAGCTGTGCATAGAAGAACATAGGCATTTGGGGTGTCTTGAACTGAATGTGATTGTGTCATGTAACATTTTCTTTTTTTTTCTCTAGTTAGGTTATGCAGAGAAAGAAAATAAAAGCAGAATCATTGTTAAATTTCTTTTAAGTTGGCAAAAATAAATATTTATTATGTGGAAAATGATAATAGGTCTCAAAGTTTATATTTAGAATCAGACTTCTGATCAATTTCAGAAGTGCCCATATACTTGAAATCATGATCCAGTTTAAATATATTATTCATTATATAATATAGGTATATAATATGATACAATAATATATAGTATTCACTTTACATACCAATTGCTGCCCCTCTCCCACTCCCCCCCCTCTTTATTCCCCTCTCTAGTCTTCCTCTGAGAAGATAGAGCCCCACACCCTGGGTATCTCCTACCCTGGCACATTGAGATTTTGCAGGACTAGGTGCATCCTTTCCCACTGAGGCCAGACAATGCAGCCCAGTTGGGAAAATCTTTTCCACAGGTAAGCTATAGCTTCAGGAATAGTCCCTGCTACAATTATTGGGGTATCCACAGGAAGACCAAGCTGCATGTCTGCTACATATGTATGGGGAGTGGGGGTGGGATAAAGGTCAAGATCGTGTATACTCTTTGGTTGGCAGTTCAGTCTCTGAGACCTTGCTCAAGAATCCAGGTTAGTTGACTTCCTGTCGGTCTTCCTTTGGGACCCTCAATCCCCACTCCAGCCCCAACTTTTCCTTAAGATCCCAGAGCCCTGTTCAATGTTTGGCTGTGGGTTTCTGTATAGGTTTTAGTCAGATGCTGGTGGGAGCTGGTGGAGGAAAACTCTATTAGGCTCCTGTCTGCAAGCATAACAGAATATTATTAATAGTGTCAGGGATTAGTGCATGAACACTGGATGGGACTTAAGTTGAGCTGCATAAAACTGAAAAGCTTTAGAGTAAAGAATACAATCATCGGAAAAAACAGCAGACAACATATTTGGAAAGGATCTTTACTCAATGTACATCTGACAGAGAGCTTATATCCAAAATATATAAGGAACTCAAGAAGTTAGACAACAACAACCCAAATAACCCAATTAAAAAATGAGATACAGAGGTGAACAGAGATTTCTCAACAGAGGAATGGACAAGAAGCATTTAAGTAAATGTTTAACACCTTTAGTCACTAGGAATATATAAATAACCCTGTGATTCAATCTTAGACCTGGCAGGATGGCTAAGATGAAAAACTCAAGAGGTAGCACATGCTGATGAAAGTGTGGAGCAAGGGGAACACTCCTCCATTGCTGGTGGGAGTGCAAAATTGTACAGTAGCTCTTGAAATCAATTTGACAGTTTCTCAGAAAACTGGGAATAGTTCTACCTCAAGACCTAGCTACACCACTCCTGGTTATATACCTTTACTGGCTGGTTTTTGTGTGTCAACTTGACACAGGCTGGAGTTATCACAGAGAAGGGAGCTTCAGTTGGGAAAGTGCCTCCATGAGATCCAGCTGTGGGGCATCTTCTCAATTAGTGATCAAGGGGGTAGGGCTCCTTGTGGGTGGTGCCATCCCTGGGCTGGAAGTCTTGGGTTCTATAAGAAAGCAGGCTGAGCAAGCCAGGGGAAGCAAGCCAGTAAGGAACATCTCTCCATGACCTCTGCGTCAGTTCCTGCTTCCTGACCTGCTTGAGTTCCAGTCCTGACTTCCTGAGAGGCTTCATGCCCTAGTGTAGGGGAATACCAGGACAGGGAAGAGGGTGTAGGGTGAGTTGGTGAGAAGGGGGACTGGTTTTTGGAGGGGAAACCTGGAAAGGGGTTAACATTTGAAATGTAAATAAAGAAAATATCCAAAAATAAAAAATCATCATAAGAGGCAGATAGAGGGAGGGAATTGGTTAGGAGAGGGAATGGGAAGGGGAATGTAGAGGGATCAGGATCAAATATGGGGAAAGATAGAAGAGAGGGCCATAGGGCCAGGAGAATGAATGTAAATTTCCAGATAATAGGGGTAGTGGTGGGAAATATCTCCAGGACACACAAGAGAATGGGGTAGGTAAGTATCCCAGGAATTAATGGGGGTGACCTTAGTTGAGACTAACAGCAGTAGAGATATTTATGACTAAAAGACTACTTCCTTTAGCCAGGAATCTCAGGGGATCAATAGGCACACCAACCCACCCACACAAACTTTCAACCCCAAATTTATCCTGTCTATAAGAAATGCAGGGATGAGGATGGAACAGGGACTGAGGTAATGGTTAGCCAATAGCTGGACTATATTTTTAAAACTGAAATGATCACAAATTCTGTGTGACCATGACCTATTCTCCTGGTGTACTCCATACCTTCTGACTTCTACAATCTTTCCTCCCACTCCTCCAAGAGCTTTGCTGAGCTTCTAATGTTTGGCTATGTGTCTCTTTATCTTCTTCCATCCTAAGCCAGAGGAATCCTCTCTGATAATGTTTGGGCTAGCCATTTATCTGTGAGTATAACAGCCTATCATTATGAATTCTTGCCTTTTTTTTTTTTAGTATTGTTTGACCATTTTTCCTAGGCTAGTCAGAAGTGTCTCCATTTGTGGAGAAGTAAAATGCCTTAATAATAATGTTTTTACTATTTTTTCAGTTGTACAGATAGCTGATTTAAAAATTACATCCATATCACTAACATGTTAATATTCTTTGATTATTTTTCCATTGCATGTTAAGCAAAATAATTTGTATTCCTGATCACACTGGGCTAGAAATTATCTTATGTATCTTGGTTTAAATAGTATCTGAAATCTTATAGAGAATTTCGATAACCTGGGCTATATAGGACAGAGATGATGCAATTGAATTGCTTATTAATAAAAGTAGGCTTCACACGATTCTATTAGTATGTTTTATTCATGGTCAAATTACAGAACGAATAGACTGCCCTTGACAGATTGTAATGTAGAAAATGGTCTTATTCTGTTCTATTGGTGGCTTTTAAAATGCTGTTAGATATCCCAGAACTCTGCTTGTATAATGTTTCAGGAAAACCCCAGAAGTTTTTGAGTTCACTCTTAGGTATTAAGAAACAATTTCATTTTTATATGTAATTTCAACAGCTTTCCTCCTCATCCAATTTAATACTTCTTTTTTCCTCACACAAGACCAGGCAGGCCTGACCAACACTTGACAGATGATCGTGTGGGAAGTGGCATGATTATTAAAGAAAAATGGCTGCGTTTTATATAGCTGGCGATGGCTGACTCTAGTTTCTGAAACGTCTTTTTGGCAGTGATTCATATGCTGCCGAGAAGCACATGGAGTACTTTGGTTGTTACTTGCAGATGGAATTATCTTCAATATGGGACTTTGCCTTAAATGGATGATGGCTCACTGTTTAAAATTCCTGCCTTAATTGCCATATCTCATGGGACATCCTGAAACACTAGTGTTGGTCTAACCTCATCCCTGGTTACAGAGCTCTTGGCCATTTTCTTGGAAGATGATATGCCAACACAGCTTCCTAAGGAGTGTGTGTGTGTGTGTGTGTGTGTGTGTGTGTGTGTGCACTCATTCTATATACTTGCATTAATATTATCAATAGTCTTAATATTGCTGAAAGTCACAATGTCATAACAAATCTGTGGACTAATGATTCCACTTAGAATTACCTCTACATGCTGTTAGGTAATACACTCTCTCACAGATAAGGTAAGGGCATTGGCATTTGACAGCAAGTAAAGCTTATCAGACACTTTGTTCCAGACACCTGGTAATATTCACAGCTTGGTATTTTAGAAGTTGCAAAACATTCATTTATCACACTGAAAAAATCATTAAGTAATGATTTAAAATTTTCATACTTTATGCCTGGTATGAGCACATCTTTGGTAGTCTCTAGTACTAAGCAGCAAGAGGCTCAGTTCTCTTTCAAGTCTACCTTGCTCCTTTTAATGTGGAATATATAAACTTTAATCTTGAAACATGAAAATATCTGAATTGAAACAAGAAGTATCACAAAGAATCAGAAGAGTCGATGAAATGCAGTCTGATAATTATTATGCTGAGCTGAAAGGAAATAGCCCATAAAAATCCAAATCTAATAAGCAATCCAAATTGCCAGCTTAATTCACTATATAAATTTATCATACATTTGCATTCTCTCAAAATTTATCATATGCCATCTTTAATTTTATCAACTTGGTTAGATTAACATTTAAAGAAGAACTAAAGCTCCTTTTCCTGCATCTGTCTGTGAGGATAAGTCAGGAAACAATTAGACCATGAGACCTCTGATGTAATGAATGGACCAGTATCTCCACAGTATGATGCTCTGAGGGGTGGCGGCAGTGTCTCCATTCAAAAGGAGTCCATCGCTGAGGACATATTCTTGGTGTTGTGTCCCACTCTAGATGCATCTTGAATGTGATTTTCTCTCATTTCTAAGAATAATGCTATTGAATAAGTAGTTCTCCTTGGTCACATACTTCTGCCACCATCAATAACTTTAGCTAAAATAAATTTCTCACACCTATAGTCATTTTTGACATATTAAAAGGGGAAACTAATACATTAGATAAAATATGGAATGTTAAACAAGTCCCTGGATGTATGTAAAGGGAAAGATATAAATAATTCTAAAAAGAAACATTCCACATTTTAAGATGGTTCAAGACTGAAAAATCTGAGTGATATTTTTCATTTGACAACATTAGGATAACCTTACTAATCTGCATATAGATAATCAAGAATGAAGCACATTTTAGTACATAAAGTGTAATGAACACGAAATCATGGCACGAAATGAAAGGTATTATAAGGTATTGAATCATTTCACCTATATAAGTAGACAATATTAAACTGTAACGATAGAGTTTGGGACAGTGGTTACCTGAAGCCAGACGTATGGATGACTATACATAAATAAAAGATATTTTCTGAGGAAGTAAAGTATCCTATTTACTGATTATTGTTATAATTGCATTGCTATTTTGTGGAGGGTTGTTCTTTTTTTAAAAGAAGTGAAATTATTGCCTTCAGAGTCATAAACCCCACCTACTGATACACCTACTGATACCATGCATCTCTAGTGTATACTTTAAGTCTCTCCACTAAAATGTATTCTATAGTACAGTATGAATTATATAGTATATTATTAGGTAGAATTTGAAAGTCTATAAGAAATTAAGTAAGAGAATTAAAGAGGTTAACATATTTTATACAGGATCTGAACGCACAATTTTAGTGCTCATTACTTATATTGACTTAAGTCCAAATAAAGATTAATCTTGCTATAGTCCTAAAAGATGTTAACACACCTTATAATAAGACACAGTTGCACTGCTGATATACACTGAAAAAAAAACTCCACAGATATGGATACTTAATAAAAATTAAAGCATGTAGCAAAGAAAAAAATTAGATTCAAGTGCTAGGGTACAGGAGAATTAGCTACATTTTCTGTTTTCTGAAAACGAAGAAATAGTTGTTGAGGTAACCAAACTGTTCTCATATGAAGTAGAAATTTTAATAAGTAAATAAAATGAAATATGTGTTCAGAAGTACACAAGAGGAATCGTGATAGGTGTAGGAGGACAGGCTTATAGTCCCAGAGTTTGGGACGTGCCCCATGCCCCTGCGTTGTACTGCATCACAGGCAGGAAGGAAAGCTCTCTCATTTAGTAGAAGTGTGAAGGAACAGAAGACAACACTGACTTGGAGTGCGAAATAAACACTGCTGATAACAGTATCTACATCAGATATCAGAGAAGTCCTTGGAAAGAATTTGGATAGCCTGGAAAAGAAAGATGGTAGAGGATGAAAAGTCACAGGGCCCCAAGGAGGGAAAGAAGTGCACGGCCAGCGGGTGTAAGAATTGAGCAAACGGACACCTCATAAAAATACCAAGGAGCAAGGAATGTCCATTAAGCCTAAAGACAGAGCTTCAGATGGGTTTACCGAGCAAACATCAGTCCCCAGGAGATGCCCTAATTGTGGTGAGTAATGCCCGGTTCCAGGAAACATCCCCAGTAAGGGGTGGATTCCCCCAAACTCTCTATGTGCTATTAGTATCTCTCCCTCACTTGGGGCACAGGTCATAGAGAACAAAAGGCAATGGGCTCCACCAAGGAGAGATAACCAACTCATGCTGTAAACCTATGTACTGAAAGGTATAAAAAGTGTGTGCTTTTGTTCCTGGGGGTCGCCTTTGCTCGGAATGAAGGACAACCCCAGTATTCTGGTTCAATAAAAACTTCATGCAATTTGCAGTGATCTCCCTCCTGATTCTTCGCTAGTGGGGCACCCATGCAGAATTTAACATGGGATTCTGAGGCAAGTTGCTCCAGGCTGCAAACTGTAGGCTGAGGATGGCTCATGAGATCTGTAACAGCTGAGAGAGAGAGAACATGCTAAGAGATCTAGGTTTCCTATCATCTAATGGCAAATCAGAGCTTTGTCCTAATTAATTTATTTACTAAGTGAGTGGGCAGAAGTGATTTACTTACAAACATGGAAGTTAAAAATACAGATAAAAAGCATGGTAAGAAAAAATAACAGTTAACCTAGAAAATTAAATAATGGTATATAAGAAGTAAGAGATATAGCAAGAAACAGAAAGGCCAAAGACAAAAAGAAATTCACTATTTTCTTTACAAGAACAGCCCATTCCAGTTTTCTTCAACATTTAGTTTAATTATGTTGAAACCATAATTTAGATTGGCTAACTAAAGCCATATTGTAGTTTCACATCTGAGTGAAAATTCCTACCATATTTGTCATGGAAAAAACCTCAGAGTTATATTTAAAAATGAAGACGGCACACTGACTCACCTTGGAGAAGTACCTTTTATGAAGATTGGAATTGAGAGTAACATGAAACAAAGCTCAATGCAGTTAAAGCTAAGAAATCTTATAGAAAACGTAGGAAAGCACATTTTTATTTTGAGCAATGTACAACCCCAAAGCATAATGCTATAAATGTAAAGGTATATACTGCTAATAGTTTTTATTTGGGTACCTTGAATATGGAGCACCAATGACATATAAAATGAGTTCAAAGTCTATTGCACATGTGTATAAGCATCAATAAATAGGTGCAAACTATGATGTAACTGGACTTAGGAAGTGGTCTGATTAATATACACTGGAATTATTTCAAAGGCTCCATGGTAAAATGTGGCTTTAAACAATAATAGATTGAAAACAGGATAGTATTGTTTCTGAAGTTGACTCACTCAGGTAAAAATAATTCTAAAGACAGAATGAGAGTGGAGTAAAATGCTAATATAGGAAACTAATCCTCTGCAATCAGTCTATGTGATGCTGAACTCAAATGTTCGTGTCCATAAATCCCCAGAAGTAAGTGCAACTAGGCAGTGGAAACACAGGTTGTCCCCATTTGTGGCATACTGGAAAGCATGAAGTTTATCTGGGTAAGCAGTTGCTATTTTACTGAGCCTGTTCTTGATATTTGAAGGAATAAACACTTCCAGATAATTTTGTTGTTTAAGAGAGGCTGTAAACAATACATCCAGGTGGGAGTTCTACATATATAAATTTGGTTAATTATCAAAAGTTTATACTAAAATTATGTGAACAAGAAAAATATATACAGAAAGTATCTTAATATCCACTGTACCAATTTTGGGAAAATTCCCAAATTATTCTCCATTCTTCTTCAGTGAAATCTACTACTCTATTCATGATAGTCAGAAATTGGACCCAGAATAGATGTCCATCATCTGGTAAATGTGTACTGAATGGATAATGTGGTATATTTACACAGTGGATTATTATTCAGGTGTTAAGAAAATAAAATTCACAGATGAATAAAGTAAGTTAGAAAAAAAATTATTCTGAGTGAGGTAATCCAGATCCCAAAGAAAAAAATAATGTATGTCTTTTCTTATATATGGAAGTTAGTTTTTAAGTATTTGATATGTTGCAGCAATTTATATAACCATAGATGTTGGGTATAGAGTAATGGAATATTTTTATAAATATGCTTATATATTTATATAGAATATATAAAATATAGAATATTATATTCTACTTATACATAGAAAGGAGAAAGATTCTAATGAAAACATAAAATGGGGGAGGGTGATGCAATTGAGGGCTAAAGAGGAAATATGAGAAAGGACCACTAACTCTAAGAAAGCTTCCTTGTTGAAAGGTAGACATACTGTTGGATAGTCTAATTCTAGCACCAAGTAAGCAGAGACAGGAAGACCCTTGAATCTTGATAGAGAGACAGTCTAACCTAATCAGTGACCTTCAGGACAACCAATATGAAATTATCGCACACATACACCCCTTCACACACACACACTGAAAATGTAGCCACCAGCAGCTTATGCAAACTAGGTCCCTGAAAGAGTGTCAGGGGCCTGGGGAAAACAGGGGAATCAGACTGTGAGAGAAATAGCAAGATTAAATCAAAAGGTTCTAATCAAGGTCCAATGTGTATTTCAGAGTCTGAGAATATATAGGGAGGAGACCCATCCCCCACTATGCCAGGATCTTGTGGCCTCATCTTGTTATTTTGTTCAGAAGGCAGGTGAAGCAACTCACCAGAGAGTGACTCCTATAGGGAAGTTGCAGACTTGGCTAAACAATAGACCTCACCTAACGGTTCAGCCCTCTTGAGGCTAGGGGAGGTCACAAGAGAAAGAGAGGGAGAGAGAGAGAGAGAGAGAGAGAGAGAGAGAGAGAGAGAGAGAGAGGATGGATCCCAAAGAAAGGACATCCAAGGTTGACTCTAGTGCCCACATACATGAACACATGCAAACATGCACAAACATGTATAAATTTTCCTGTAGCTATATGGTACAGGAAAGAATTTTATCATTTGTTGTTTTTTTTCCAGGCATGGTTCAAAGCAAAATTGAATTTAGTTTTAAATCCTATATGAACTGGCTTAGAGTGGTGGCTCAGAGGTTAGGAGTGCTTGCTGCTCTTCTGGAAGGCTCCTGATCAGTTCCCAGCACCTACATCAAGTGGCTTATAAGCCCTTGTAACTCCAGATTCAGGATATCCAATACCTTCTTCTGGTCTCCATAAGTACCAGGCACTCAAATGATCCACATACATATGTGAAAACATGAAAGAATCTTTAATAATGTATGCATTTTAGAGTTTATGATTATGCTTTTTTT
>JADRCD010123658.1:0-15275 GCA_019843815.1 Montemys delectorum
ACACTGTAGCCCCAGCACACTGTAGCCCCAGGACACTGCAGCCCCAGGACACTGCAGCCCCAGCACACTGTAGCCCCAGGACACTGTAGCCCCAGGACACTGCAGCCCCAGCACACTGTAGCCCCAGCACACTGTAGCCCCAGCACACTGTAGCCCCAGGACACTGCAGCCCCAGGACACTGCAGCCCCAGCACACTGTAGCCCCAGCACACTGTAGCCCCAGGACACTGCAGCCCCAGCACACTGTAGCCCAGCACACTGTAGGCCAAGCCCAGCACACTGTAGGCCAAGCCCAGTACACTGTAGGCCAAGCCCAGCACACTGTAGCCCAGCACATTGTCCCTGGAACTCCCCAATAGTGCAGGCTCAGGCTGCCTGCTTCACTCTAAAGCACAGCCTCCTTTCCTACAAGACACAAGGCTTTCTGCATCTGTGCTGCATCCGAGCACCATACAGACCTTCACATCCAAGGGCTGCATCATCTTGTCACAAGTCCATAAATGCTAAATAAACTAAGCAAACCCTGACCTCAGCGCCATGGGTAGCACTGAGTCTCCTGTTTGTCCAGAAGCCAAACTTACTCTCACCTTCTTCACTACAAGGACCCTTACCCCGCCACTACAAGGACCTCATTTTCTATTTTTCTTTTGAGACACAGTCTCCTTACATAGTCCTGACTGACCTGAAACTCACTGCACATACTCAAACTTGCAGCAATCCTCCTGCCTCTGCTTTCCAAGTGCTACGATTATAGACAAGTGCAGCCACACCTAGACACAAAAATCTCTTGAAGCCATTCCTTCCCAGTTCTCAGGGACATCAGCAAACCACAGAACAAGGAAGGAATGAGGGGAACCTGGGTGGACATGGGTAGCCTCATCTACCCAAGGCCAAACCCCAGGCATGGCAAACGGGTCTCACTCCTACACCAGGTGGGCACCAGTGGCTTGTCAGAGTAACACCTTAACACAGTGTGGCTCAGTACAAAAGCAACTGTAGCAGACTAGTATGTCCACTGAGCAGCTGAGATGGGACTGTGTCTGCAGCACTCACTTTTATTATTATTTTTGGTGGATTCGGAGAGCATTGGTTTTTCAAGACAAGACTTCTCTGTGTATCCCTGGCTGTCCTGGAACTCTGGCTATAGACCAGGCTGGCCTCAAAACCCAGAGATCTGCCTACTTCTGCCTCCTAAGTGCTGAGATAAAAGGTGTGCACCACCATGCCTGGTGTGTGGTACTGGGTCTCAAGAAACTTGAGCTCAAAACAAGCCAGGTGTGGTGTCCCTTGGGAGACAGATGAAGGTGGATCTTTGAACTAGAGGCCAGCCTTGTCTACACAGAGAGAGTTATAGGACAGCCAGGGCTACACAGAGAGACCCTGGGGGAAAGACTGTTTAAAGCAGTCTAAGACTAGGTATGGTGGTGCACATTTTTAATACCACACTCAGGAGGCAGAGACAGGTGGATCTCTAAGTTCTAGGCCAGCTTGGTCTTCAAAGTGAGTTCCAAGCCAGCTTGGAAAAAAAGTGGGTGGGTGGGGGCAGGTAGTAGTGGCGCACACCTTTGATCCCAGCTCTGGAAGCAGAGGCAGGCTGATCTCAGTCATTTTGAGGCCAGCCTGATCTACAGAGTGAGTTCCAGGATAGCCAGGGTTACACGGAGAAACCCTGTCTCAAAAAACAAACAAAAAGCCCCACAAAACTAACAAGAGGGAAACCTCCAAGTCATATACATCACTGACTTGAAAAGCCAACATCCCCAGAAACACAGGCAACCTCCGTCCTTAAGATTAACCTCTGTCAACACTGCCTGTCAGATCTCAGCTCCTGCTCAGGAAGGGTCTAGAGGCCTGCCCACAGTCAAACTCCACAGTGGGTAGAATCTACTGGCCAGGTGTCCTCAAACCCACAACTCACAGAAAGACAGGGAGTGGATCCTGTCATGCTGATCCTGGAGGCATGGCGACTAGGCACTGTATGGCTTGACCTAGAACCCTCAGCCCCGCAGAGCCCAGAGGAGGGGAGTACAGGACGCCCTCCCTCAACACGGAAGGGCAGATAGGAAAAGAAAACAGAAGAAAACAGAGCATTTACCTGTTGTGGACTTTTAGGTAGTATTTACTGAGGAACTTTTTATGACACGTGGGACATTCGACCGGAACGGCGGCACCTTTTCTGCTCTCAGTGGGCTCAGCTGTGAGGGAGCCTGCACCCAGGGCTGGCTCGGCTGCACAGGGCTTTCTAATCACCTTTGACTTCCTCCTGGTCAGCACAGTCTCAGGCTCAGATACGTAATCACCATCCCTGTCGTCCTCAACTTGAACCACCACTTCCCACTAGAGTAGAGGAGGCAGCAGGAGGGGTAGGGTCACCCAATATCGGCCGGGACCCACCTTCCGTTCCAGCAGGAGCCCCACCCCCAGATGGTCCCTTCACCAGACAGTTCCCTGCAGGGCCCAGAGAAGACCGAAATCTTGGACTCGGAGCACAGTGGCACAGTGGCTATGCTAGCAGGGAGCTGGCTAGCAGGGAGGTTCACTAACCTACGGAAATGCCTATAAGCCTGGCGCTTAAGAAACCCCAAGGAAGCTGGCAACCATGGACAAGTGTAGCTCGCAGAAGGTCAGCTGAGACCACTGGCTTCCCATGTTTGCTCCAGAAGTGTCGGTCTTTACCCTTTTGCTTCCTCCCCAGTTCAGCACCCTGGAAACAGTACCTCATTGCTCTCGCCCTGCAGCGGGGCACCTCCAGCCTCGAGGGGCCGTGGGGGCTCTTTGCAGTCCTCAGACTCTTTGTCCTCTGAGGGTGAAGGCTTCAAAGCCTGCGTGAGTTTCCCACAAAGGAAGGCCGTGCTGCTCTGGGTAGGTGTACTGAGCTGGGGCTGCTCACGGTCTCTGGGCTCCTGATCCACGGGGGCCAGGCTCAGAGTCCTGAAAACTTCCTCCTCATCCAAGTCTGTCGGCTCCTTCAGGTGGCTTTTCACGTCCTGGGAGGCAGGTTGGCCCAGTCCACCCTGTGCCTGTCCCAGTGAGGTTTGGGGCTGGAAGCTCTGACATAGCTCCACAGCCTCAGGCACCCGCAACTCTTTGGCAGCCAAGAGCACCTGATCCCTGTTCCCTGAGGTGAGGGCGAGGTGGCCAGTGTAGAAAAAGTCCAGCAGGAGGCCAAAAATCTCAGCAAAACCTGCAGGGAGGACAACGCTGCCTCCTGAGCCATCTCCGTAGATTCTCTGAAAGAAATGGCTGCAACATGCCAGGACACTCCAGTGCGCCTTGAACACCAGGCCCCCCACGTCCAGCGTGGCGTCGCAATACTGGCCCTTCTCGCGTTGCTTGTTGAGTTCCTGCAGAACCCTCACGCTGTGCTGTACGAAGGAACCGTCCATAATCTGGAAGGGAAGGCAAACATGACACTCCAGTCAGCCCCAATCGGGAAAGCCCTTTTGGATAGAGAGTGAGATGGACACTTTAACATCCACCTAGGTCGGGATGGAGGCTTGGGTCAAGGTTAGAAGGTCCACACGGAGCTCACAGCCAGAGTGGAGAGACAGCCTCTTGGGGGCGGGGAGCGGCATGGGTTGGCCAGAGGGGAGAGAGCGGGAGAGGAAGTGCACGGCGCGAGACAGGACAGGGTCGGTCCGGATAGGGTGCTGGTGGGAAAAAATGAAAATGAGAGTTTGGGCATAGACAAGCGTGGAGGCCAACTGATCTGCAGCGCACCCAACGCACAGCCAGTAGGGCAGGGCGGCGGCTGCGCACAGGTGACCCAAGCCCACGTCGCGCCTACCCAGCGCGGGCGGCAAGCGGAAGGCGGCGGCCACACTCTCTTCAGAGCCCCAGGCGGCTCCCCGCCTCCCTCCCGCACCCTCCTCACCCTGCCGGTCCTCCCGGCTCACACCGGCTTCACTGCTCCGGGCTAGACCACTTCTACCGCCCACAAGACTAACTACAGCCCGGCCCACAGCGCGGAGACGGCGCCGTCGCCGCCGCGCCGGATGTGACGTCTAGGCGCGCAGGCTAGAACCGGACGCCTGGGCGGTGCAATGTCCTTAGGTCCCGCCTCAAAGGCGGAGCCTCAGAAGGAGGCCAATGGGCAGCATAGGGACGGGACCAAGGGTAAATCCTACGATGCTGGGTCCGGAGTCGCCTAGTAACACCAAGCTGGGCGCTAGGCTCCCGTGCCTGCTAGTTGGTGTGCGGTCCCAAGCGCTCCCAGGACCGGAAGAGCAGCCAAGAAGCCACGCACACACTTCACGTCTTTATTGCACTGGATTCTTCTGTGTGCTTATACATCGCAAGCCGTGGGTGAGCTCTCCCAGACACCTCAAGCTCTCCGTCCCACCGGACCCGCCACCCTCAGCCCAGAAAAACGGGCTTCCCATCTGCCCGTTCCCAAGAGTCCCAGCGGATCAGGTAGTGCCGCTGCGCCTCGTGTAGTCCTGGATGGAGGCCTGAAAGTGTTCCGTATTGTTGAGTTCTGGACGGCAGAGAATCACATAGCACTTAGGGAGGAAATAACCGCTGAAGCCGCCACTCAGAGTGGTCAGCCCCGCCAGCACGTTGACCGCAGGCAGGTAGCTGCCCTGGTAAATGCTGGACATGGTGAAGAAGGCGATCCAGGATACGAAGTTGAGGAGCAAGCTGAAGGTGACACATTTGGCTTCGTTATAGTTCTCTGGCAGTTCCTTACCCAGGTAGCTGCAGACAAAGGTGCTGATGGAGAGGAGGATATTGTGTGCAAAAGCCACTAGGAAGCCCACAGAGTTGACCTCTGTGCACTCAAGAATCACCAGATGAGGGAAGCGCTGGTACTCCCTGGTGGGCCGTGGGGTCCACATTGCAAGCCACGTGAGACAGATGAACAAATGGACCGTGGAGCTGACAATGACGAATAGACCGGCTCCATGGTTTTGGGCCCAAGTGTGGTAGAATGTGGGTACCTTGGTAGAAAACTTGAAGATGATGACCAGTTGGAAGGAGCGGATGGTCAGGCAGGAGAAGAAGATGGCAACCCCAAGAGAAAAGAGGGGCTGACGCAGCAAGCACGTGGGCACCGTGGGCTCCCCAAAGAAGCTATAGAGGCTGCAACTCCCGGCCAGCAAGGAACCCAGCATGAGGAAGCACAGCCTACCCCCAGCTGACCTCACAACAGGCGTGTGAAGATGTCTGGCAAACAGGCCAGCAGTCCCAACCAGCAGCAGCAGCAATAGCGTGTTAGCTGCTAATAGCACCAAAGAGATGGGTTCGTGCCACGCCAAGAACTCCACGATGCGTGAGAAGCACATCGTGCTCCCCTCAGGGGCCCATTCTTCCGTTCCACAAGGCTGGCAGCCGTGAAGGTCTGAAAGGGAAGACAGGCTTCTGAGAGCCAGGTGAGCAGAAGGAAGGGGCAGATGGGGAAGGGAGCTCTCAGGCCTGTAAGATTCTGGGAGAGTTGCACTTTGGCAGGCAGGTTTTCGGAGCTGTAGTGAGAGATGAGCTTAGAACGGCCACAGGCTAAGCACATCCTCAAAGTGTCTGTGCTTTGTATGTAGGACTCACGATCCCAAAGGGGGTTTGCAAACACAGAGAGCTTTATAGCTCAGCCTGCTGGCTAGTGAGGCTTGAATTGGTAAGTGACCAGCTGGGACTAAAGGCCTGCGCCACCACCGCCCTTTTTAAAAGATTTTTTTATTATGTATACAGCGTTCTTCTTGCATATATCCTGCAGGCCAGAAGAGGGCACCGGATCTCATTGCAGATGGTTATGAGCCACCATGTGGTTGCTGGGAATTGAACTCTGGACCTCCAGAAGAGCAGACAGTGTTCTTAACCTCTGAGCCATCTCTCCAGCCTTCAAGAGTGCCCAGCTTTAAAGATAAGACTTTTTTGTCTCTCTCTGCAAGATTTCCATTAACCAGATCCACCTTCTGAGCTTGTACTCGGGATATCTGAGTCCTGACTCCCTGGTGATGGACAATAGACCCATCACTACAGAGATATTAAAAGGAAAGAATGCATCCCCAAGGCTGAGCTCATAGCCCCCCTACTGTGCTCTCTGCCCTCTGCTTTGAGTCAATGAATGCTTCTTTCTGCTATAGACATGCTAGTATGTGTGTCTAATTCAAACCATTCAAGTGCTTGACTCCTTGGCACAGGGAAGGGGCTTCAAATAAACAGCCCAGCACAGTGGAGCTGTGTCTGTCTGACCGTTGGGTGCTGGGGGTGTGGAGGCAGTGCTCTGACAGAGGACACACCAACATCTGAGACTTCCACATGGTTTTTTCCACCCAATCAGAATTCAGCCCAGTGGCAAGTGTCCTCCAACCTGGTAGTTTGAACATGCTTGGCCCTTGGCAAGTGGCAGTATTAGGAAGTGTGGCCCTGTTGGAGGGAATGTGTCACTGTGTAGACCGGCTTTGAGGTCTCCTAGTGTGGAAGAGAAATCCTCCTCCTCGCTGCCTTTGGATAAAGATGTAGAACTCTCAGCTCCTTCTCCAGCACCGTGTCTGCCTGCAGGATGCCATGCTTCCCACCATGATGGACTGAATCTCTGAAACTGTAAGCCAGCTCCAGTAAAATGTTTGCCTTTGTAAGAGTTGCCTTGGCTCTCTCCTTCCTTTCTTCTCTCCCTCTCTCTGCAGGCTAGCTATTTCTCTTTCTCTCTCACCTCCTTCTCCCTTCCCATGGCAACTGCCCTGGCCTCAGTCCTTGGGGCCAGTGAACTCGCCTGAGAGCAGCCTCCCAATAAACCTGCATTTAATTGAAGAAAAAAAAAAAAAAAGGAATTGCCTTGGTTATGGTGTCTCTTCAGAGCAGTAGAAATCCTAACTAGGACACTAACTGACAAGCCAGTGAGCTGAAGTCCAGGTTCCAGGGCCCTTGGATGCTAGAGCACTCACCTTGGATGCTGGAGCACTCACCTTGGATGCTGGAGCACTCACCTTGGATGCTGGAGCACTCACCTTGGATGCTGGAGTACTCACCTAGGGTGCTGGAGCACCCACTTCTTGCTATACCCTCCAGTACTCAACTTGGGTGCTGGAGCACCCACCCTCTTACTGTTCACTCACCACTCGTGTTGAGAAAGGTCCCAGCTTCACAGGGCATGCACTCGAAGCAGCAGTGGTGGGAACCCACAACCAACCTATGGTGCCCTGCGAGACAGTCCCTGGTACACACTGATGCAGGCACCTATGAGAAGCCACAGTGATTTGCAATCACACAAAGGAGCCCAGGTCAAGGATAGACAGAGAAGAGATATCTATGCCACCCCCCTCCAGGTTTACTCTCTGAGCACAGTCTGGGGTCAGATGTGCCGAGATCCAGCTGGGCATCTATTTGACAACGCATGCAGCTGGCATCCCTGGCAGAACTGCAGACCTGAGGTAGCCTGATGGGTGGGGCCCCATCCTGCTCTGGATAAGTATCACTCCCAAGATCCTGCTAACATAAGGTAGTGGGCGACCATGTCCCATTACCTGATTGTCCTTCTCATGCCACTGGATTTTTGTCTTATTTATGTCTAGATGAACTGGAGACAGTGAGGCAGAGCCAATGACCTCAAAGGTCCATTCAGGTCCATTCCAGTCCCAGGTGATGATGTCATAGTAACCTAGAGGGTCCCCATTGTCATCGAACGCCACAGTCTTCTTATGTAGAAGAAAATTCACCTTGTAGATCTGCTGAAGAAGCTGGGATAGACCGATGCCATGAAGCCACCACAGACCACAGACCCAGGCAGCCCAGGAAGCAAGCAGGGTTCTCTGTTCTGGGTGGCTCCAACCCACCCATAAAGCCTGGCTCCTTCCTCAGCAAACTTACTCTCACAGCTAGAGATTCCCTTGAGCCCTGGCCAGCCTCCCGAGAGGAGTCCTCTAACAAAGGACTCTTTGGCAAACAGTCTTAGCCTCTGACCTCTCTGGGACATGGTGGTTGGGAGAAGACAAGGCTCAAAGAAAGGAAAGGCTCATGTAAGAGATGACCAGCCCACTGCTCACTGTCTCCTCAGATCCTCAGCGTACCCATACTGCCAGGATTGGATGTTCTGGATGCAGACACCCTGGCTAGCATCTCTTACCTGCCAGGGGTAGACTGGGCCTCTGGAACAGGTCTCAGAGGTACATCCCAGGAGCTGGTGGAGGCCATGGGCCACAGCATACACAGCCTTGTACACATTGTAGGCAGCACTCATGGAGAAGGCTCCAAGCATGGGCATATTACTTGTTGTGAAAGCGTGGCACTCCCGGCACAGCTGGTTAGTGCTGCACCAGGACCCCTCTGGGCAAACTCTGGGAGCACCCGTCACTGCCCTGACATAAGACTCTTCAAACTCCTTCAGGCCAGGGACATGTCTCTGCTGAATGGCCACACCCAGCACTGTTCCAATGCCCCGGATCCCAGGCACATTGGTGATGTATGTGGAGATGGACCAGTCTTCTGAGGCAATCCACACTTTGCCAGTCAAGTTGGCGAGCACCACAGACCTGAAGAACACTCCAGCCAGGTGCCGGTTAGAGAAGACCACGACCACAGTGGTCCTGGCTCGAGCCAAGTGCTGCATCATGCGCTGCATTCTTCGGTCACCCACCTGGGCAGAGAAAGGCACGACGTCCTTGAAGGCAATGCAGATGCCCCGTGGTGTGGCCAGCTCCTCCAGAGCCTGTATGCCCAGCTGCCCGTAATCGCCATAGCTGCCGATGAGCGAGATCCAGACCCACCGAAAGCTCTGCAGCAGCTGCACTATGACTTCCACCTGGTGCTTATCACTGGGGATCGTGCGGAGGAAAGACGGGAACTTCCGCTTTGCACTGAGGATCACGCTGCTTGCCTCATAGCTGACCTGTAGGGGTGCCATCCAGTGGGGTCAGCAGCAGCAACTGGAGCTAAAGTCTGCCCCTCCCCCACAGTGCCCACATAGTATAGAGAGGATACAAATAGAGCAGGCCTCTCTAGGGAGTTCCAGGGGGTGTGGGGATCTGCCTAACAGACAAGTGAAAGGGCCTTGTGTGGAACAAGCTATGCTCTCTTGGACATACTTGGCATAAGTAAGGCGGGACAGGGGACCTTAACTCTCAATCTGAGGGGCTCACTTTCAGCCTGCACACTATGGGGAGCTAGGGTTCCCTCTGAGAAATGACACATTCATATCAAGTTGGAGGAGTATATCTGGAACTCAAGTGAAGAATGTTCTGGAGCCAGGGACTGATGAAATCACCTGCATGAGGGGTTTTGACATATTACACTAAAAGGTGAAAGGTTTAACCAGGTGTGGCTGCTAATCTCAGCACTTGTGACAGGAGGGAGGAGGATCAGGAGCTCAAAGCTGTTCTGGGCTATGATGCGGATACAGGGCCAGTCTGGCCTACATGAGAGCCTGTCTCAAAAAGCCAAAGGAGAGCCAGGCGGTGGTGGCACATGCCTTTAATCCCAGCACTTGGAGGCAGAGGCAGGCAGATTTCTGAGTTCAAGGCCAGCCTGGTCTACAGAGTGAGTTCCAGGACAGCCAGGGCTACACAGAGAAACCCTGTCTCAAAAAACAAAACAAAAACAAACAAACAAACAAAAAACTGGCAGCAAAACCCATTGGGGGGGGCTGCATATGCCATGGGGGGGCTGCTTATGCCATGGGGGGGGGCTGCAGAGGGAAGTGGGATCAGCACAGAGCCGCTGGTAGGGAAAGTCGGGGAGGAACTCATGCTCACAAGTCAGTGCCAGGTCTGCAGGAAGAGGAGACCAGGAAAACACCAGATGCCTCAGAGAAAAGAGGACCCTGCCTGGAGACTGAGAGAGAGCAGTGAACACAAAGATGAGTGGAGAGAACATGAAGCCAAGGACAGCACCATGCAAGGAGCAAGTGGGCAGGCGGGAATGTCACAAAGAAACCATGAGGGGTAAAGGACTTGACAAGCGCTCATTGGGTTTGGAGCTCTGCTAGGTACTCCTGCTACAGGTGGATCAAGTAAGGACAGAATCCAAGGCTGAGGCGCACACGGAAGAGCCAAAGAAGCTACACTAGAGCATTCTAGGGAGTTCAATGGCAAGGGGAGAGCCAGGCACAGAATAAGCACATAGGACCCAGAAGAGGGATCCCTGTTTGCTTAGACTGCCGAGCACAGGGACCAGGCTTAGAGCAGGATCCACCAAGGAACAGCAAGGAAGAAAGGCATGCCAGCAGGTGATACTGTGCCTAATGTGGGAAGTAAAGGATGCTTGGATAACAGGCCACGGAGCCTTTGGACAGAGAGAAGGCACAGAGAGTGAGCAACTGGGTAGCAACGGTTCCAAAGGGAAGCCCCGAGGGCCAGGTGTAGTCCTGTGCGCTTTGATATTCCTAGTACTTGGGAGGAAGAGGCAGATCTCTGTGAGTTTGAGGCCAGCCTGGTCTACATAGTGAGTTCCAGGGCATCCAAAGCTACATAGTAAGGCCCTGTCTCAAAACAAAACAAAAAAATTTTAAAAGGACGGGCTCTCCCCATGATGGCTGAGGCAGAAGTCTGGAGGCAGCTCGGAGAGAGGCAGGCAGGAAGACTGGGCAGTAGCGATGGTGGGCAGCATGCCTGCAGCCCCTCCTAGAGATGAAGGGACATTCTAGTCTCAGCGAGGATGGCAGCCTCCACAGCCCTCCACCCTAGAGATCCCTGAGGCCCAGCTTACCAGGGGCATCAGGAAAGGGCCCAGCAGGGCGGCAGTAGTGACTGCGTGGTCAGTGTTGTCAGGCCCAATGATCGCCACCACCTTGGAGGAGTGGTTGCGAAGATCTCTCTGCATCTCTATGTGGCCAGCTCCTTGCAGGGCGAGCACCCTCAGGGTGGCGTACACATTGGAAGACTCTGAGCACACGTCATACAGTTCATACCCCAGGGTGATGTTGGGAAGCAGGGCCGTGGAGTTGTTTATCTCCTCAATGGTGAACCGCATGGCTTGGAAGAGGTGGTAGCCATGGCCGTTGAAGCTGTCGGGCCTGTAGGGAAAGCCCAATGAAAACTGAGAAGGTTAAAGGCCCCTACCCTTCGACACCAGGGGCAGGAGGAAGCTCTGAGGTTTCTGTCCAAGCCAGCACCAGTTCTGGCTTTAGGTTCTCAGAACTGAGACCATCACACATTACAAAGTGCAGTGTCTTGGCTGAGCTTACAGTTTTCGGCTCTCAAAGGAACATGACAGCTTAATAAAGGACTTGCTGTCTTTTTTTGGGGGGGGGGTTTCAAGACGGGGTTTCTCTGTGTAGCCCTGGCTGTCCTGGTACTCACTCTGTAGACCAGGCTGGCCTCGAACTCAGAAATCCTTCTGCCTCTGCCTCCCAAGTGCTAGGATTAAAGGCGTACGCCACCACCACCCGGCTCTTTCTTTCTTTCTTTCTTTCTTTCTTTCTTTCCTTATTTTCTTGAGACATGACATCACTACATAGCCCTGGCTGAATGACCTAGGACTATGTAGGTCAGGCTAGCCTAGAATTCACAGAGATCCACCTGTCTCTGCCTCCTGAGTGCTGGTATTAAAGGTATATATGACGATGCCAAATATCTACCTATTTCGTATATCTAAAGTCATGTTAAAAATTCTCAGGCTGGGCTGGAGAGATGGCTCATAGGTTAAGAACACTGACTGTTCTACTGAAGGTCCTGAGTTCAAATCCCAGCAACCACATGGTGACTCATAACCACTCGTAATGAGATCTGACGCCCTCTTCTAGTGTGTCTGAAGACAGCTACAGTGTACTTATATATAATAAATAAATAAATCTTAAAAAAAAAAATCTCAGGCAGTAGTGGCGCACGCCTTTAATCTCAGCACTTTGGAGGCAGAGGCAGGCAGATTTCTGAGTTGGAGGCCAGCCAGAGTCAGTTCCAGGATAGCCAGGGCTATACAGAAAAATCCTGTCTCAGAAAAAAAAAAAGTCTCAGGGGGCTGGGGCTAGAGAGAGAGCTCAGTGGTTAAAGAGTACTGGCTGCTCTTCCAGAGGCCCAGAAACTGTATGGTGGCTCACAACCATCTGTAATGGAATCCGATGCCCTCTTCTGGCATGCAGGTGAACATGCATATAGAGCACTCATACATGAAATAAATAAGATTTATTTATTTTTATTTATATGAGTTCACTGTAGCTCTCTTCAGATACACCAGAGGAGGGCATGGGATCCCACTGCAGATGGTTGTGAACCACCATGTGGTTTCTGGGATTTGAACTCAGAACCTGTGGAAGAACAGTCAGTGCTCTTAACCGCTGAGCCATCTCTCCAGCCCAATAAATCTTTAAAAAAAAAAAAAAAAAAAAAAAAACTCAGCCAGGCAGTGGTGGTGCACGCCTTTAAGCCCAGCACTTGGGAGGCAGAGGCAGGAGGATTTCTGAGTTTGAGGCCAGCCTGGTCTACAGAGTGAGTTCCAGGCCAGCCAGGGCTACACAGAGAAACCCTGTCTCGCAAAAAAAAACAAAACAAAACAAAACAAAACAAAAAAAAACTCAGAGGGTTGCTGGAGAGGTAGATCAGTGGTTAAGAGCACTGGCTGCTCTGCCAGAGGTCCAGGGTTCAATTCCCAGCAACCACACGGTGGCTCACAACCAGCTATAACTCTAATGCCAGAGGATCTGATGCCCTCTCTTGTCCTCTGTGGGTACAAAGCATGCACAGGACAGACGTATATATTTGTAGGCAAAATACCCACACATAAAGAAAAAAAATTCTTTAAAATCCTTTTCCAGATAAAAATTGGCATGAATGCAAAAATTTAACAAGTCCTACTGTAAAGAAACAGGGTTAACACATATATTCCCCCTCCCACTCCCCCTCAAGAGCATAGAAACCTGCACCCAGGAGCCACAGCACAGGGCTAGGTCACATGATAGCAAAGTTCCAAGCTTGTAGGGCTGGACAGTCAGCTGAATGTGAGGGCGGATGGATACTCTGATCCTGCCCAGGGCCTCAGTCTTCTCTCTGAGGGTATTAAATGGGTTGTGTGAAGCCCATTGACTGCCCATGGGCGAGGTCTTTCACGCAGCCTATCAAGTCAAATGTTACCCACATCAAAAGCACACTTTCACAGTAACGTCTAAACTGAGCCAGCAAGCAGCTCTAGGCGCCATCTCTTGGTCAAACTGACATGTAAAATTAACCATCACACCGGCTTCACATGGCTAGACCGAGGCTGAGAGTTCTCAGTTTGGTAACTGTTGTCATCAGGGACAGGATGCTGAAGGTCTGACAGACCCTGCTGCTCAGCCTTTTGAAAGACGCCCCCCTCCCCGTTGCTTCTGTCACCTGTGTCCCCAGAGTGGATTGAGAGGTTCAGTAACTCTTTATCATAAGTCCTTCAGTTACCTGAAGCCTGTTTTCCTGTGTCCTGCTGGAAACCAAGCTTTCTCTGCCCAGCCTCCCATCTGTTGCTCTTAGGCCTAGTCCTCACAGGCCAGGGGTTCCAGAACCATACATCCTAGCAGTCAGGTAGCCATCCTGTGAAGCACCAGCACTCTGGACCTCCCTTCCCAATGTGAGGCTTGCATAGACTGCAAGCAGCCATCTTGAAAAGGAAACCCTTGGGAACTCCACTTGCCCACTGGAGAAAAGCCAGGAGGCTTGAATGGAGTTACAACCCACTCCCAACAGCAAAACCAAGAGAATATATGGCAGTATAAATACTAACGCCCAGGGTGGGGGAGCTGGAGAGACAGCTCAGCGGTTAAGAGCACCGGCTGCTCTTCCAGAGGTCCTGAGTTCAATTCCCAGCAACCACATGGTGGCTCATAACCATCTGTAATGGGATCTGATGCCCTCTTCTGGTGTGTCAGTGACAGCGTACCTATAAATAATTAAATAGCACCACAAAGCAGGAACTGATAGACTCATTCAGCTCTCAGCTTGTCTTCAGTCAGTGGAGATCCCTGGGGAGGGGCTAGCTCAGAAACAAGCAGAGCGGCCCTTCTTTGTGTTCCTCTAAGGGAGAGTCAGCCTCAGCTGATTTTGAACTCACTGTGTAGCTGAGGATGATGACTTTGAACTTGGGATCCTCATGTCTCCATCCCCCAGTACAGAGAGTATATGCTTTGCATGCCTTAGCCATCAAATCCAGCTATATGGTGCTTGAGCCTAATATATACGCACCAAACGGATACATCCCCATGGAACTCGCCCCCCCATGGGCAGTAAAAGTAGGGGCTCTGCTGGCCCCTACTTACCTGTCACAACTTGTCACCAGAGGTCTGTGTCTCACCTGCAGACAGTCAGCATGGAGGGAGAACAGGCCTGCAAGGAGGAAGTCCCCAGGGAGGCTGAAGCCTCGAGAGGACTCTGTCCTTTCACAGCTGAAAGCCCAGCAGTAAGCAATGGCCAGCTGCAGGCTGAGCAGCAGGCGAGCTGCCCAGAAAAACATGCTAGCCAGATGTCCCTCTGCCCAGCATGGCTGAGCACACACCCCCACCCCCACCCCCGACAAGGGCTGCTTAAATGCAGGGAATGACAGCTGCCCGGATGCTTCCTAACTTCATGCCCCTGAAGGGGGTGGGACTGGAGCCCGGTTGTGGAAAGGCTGTTGGCCTTCCGGGCTGTGGTCACTCTCAGGAACTGGGCAGCGCCAGGACGTGGAAGCCAGGTGGAGCCCTGAGACCCCATCCTCTGGATGGTTGTGGTTTCTGTCCTGGCTCTGGCTCACCTATCTCAGGAAGTCAGCCCTGCTCATTTTCAGGGAGGAGAGAGAGGTCTGTGACTCTGAAGGTTAGGGTTACTATCAGGGAGCTGATGGTTTTTCTTCTTTTTGTGTTTTTTTTTTTTTGTTTGGTTTTTTGTTGTTGTTGTGTTTTGAAGTGTTCTCTTGCCCAGGCTGGCTTTAAACTCCATGGCTCAAGCCATCATCCTACCTCATTCATAGGAGTTAGCTTATGTCAACAAGAGTTACAGAACAGCCAGGTGGTGGTGGCGAATGCCTTTAAGCCCAGCACTTGGAAGGCAGAGGCAGGAGATTTCTGAGTTCGAGGCCAGCATGGTCTACAGGGTGAGTTCCAGGACAGCCAGGACTACACAGAGAAACCCTGTCTCAAAAAAAAAAAAAAGGAAAAAGAAAGAAAGAAAAAAAAGTTACAGAACATAGTAAACCTCATTTAGTAAACCTGAAACCAGACTTAGCGGTGACCCCAGTATTCAGACATTCAAAGTGTGAGCTAATCATCATGGTTTAACCTTGTTGTCCAGGATCGTTCCCATCAGCCAGAAGACAAATGTATGCAAACACAGCATACACAAATGGACCGGATTTGTTTAAAATGCCAATCCTGGAGGGTTGTTTTTTTTTTTTTTTTCTGCAGGGAG
>JADRCD010123664.1:0-12182 GCA_019843815.1 Montemys delectorum
GTGTTTCTTCTATTCTGCATTTATGAGCCATCTGGTTATGGCTCTTGAAAGCTCACACTTCTTCCTCCCAACAGGAATCTGTCTCTGGTCAGCTCTTCCACTTTTGAAGAAGATGGTGAATTGCAGTGTTAAGTTATCTCAGCTTCAACTTTCTAACAAGAAAAAGAGGCATTCTTGTCAGAGCCAGAGGATCTTGTTGCCCATTTTCCCTTCCTAGCCTTCATATTCTGTGAGCACCACCATTATTACCCACTAGTTCCTCTGCTCTTCTATCTATAACTTTCATATCAGAGTTGCTTTATTAAATTAATAAGATCTGCAGGCTCATTTGAATCCAGTATTGCGATTTATGCTGTGAAGTCAGACCAACATAACTTACTAGAACCAATCTCTTCCAATAATCTCACCTATCTTGTAAACACATGAGAAATATAAAATTCCCTCTGCTTCCCTTGGTTTATACTACCTCCTTACACTCACACATGTGTCCACATCCTATAAAAGTTAAGAAATACATGACACAAGCCCCAAAGATTCTTATGAATGGAAAGCTAATGCTATGCAAGCATTTGCACATGAAAAGAAAAATCCTCTGACCAGAAAACTCACTTAGGGTAATTTAATTCACAACCGTTACATTTAAATAATGTTTCAGAAACAAAGCTGCACTTCCATCTTTCTAATCAATGCCACTCGGTCAAGTGCATCACTGTCTATAAAGACTTTAAATCCCTCCATCCATTTTCATGTCTCTGGCTTTTAAAAATGGAACACGATTTCTTGGCAGAAGATGGCCAACCCTCTGTATGGCTCCTGTCTGCCTTTCTCTTCTTTTTGCTGTCATGATTATGAGACCTTTCTATAATGAAACAATGATACTGGCAGCTTCCTGCTCATCGCTGGTATTTTAAGAAAACTTACTCTTCATTTTCTACAACCAGACAGTGTAATTCAGGTATAAATCGCTGATTAAAGACAGCAAAAGTTTTTTTTACAGACTTCTAGGGGAATTGTTCTTCTCTGAAACGAACTTGGCTTTAGATAGTCTCCATATCCAACAGCAAATCCCTAAAAATCTCTCCATACTTCAGAAAATAATCTGTTAACTGTTAAACTTTGCTTTTGTGTATTTTTCCAAAGAAAGATTAATGGGAGTTTAAAAACATAGAAATAGATGTCAGTCTTAGGAATATGAATAAGTCAAATGTGGCATTTAAACATCTATTTTGCAAAAATCAAAGTATTAGATAGAAGTCTATATTATCTCAGACTTTGAGTACTCAGAAATGCTTCCAGAACACATGCTGATTTCTAAAGCCACGGTCACATAATCTCCAGGTCTATGCTTCTCTGAGACTGATTATCAGTGGGCCACATCCCTCTTCACCCCTGAGTTACAGCTGTTGTTCCGGGGTGCTGGGAGCTCTGGTCTACCCAAACTGCTGACCTACTGTGTCTCTGCTCTCTCCGTTAGCCTTCTGTTACCAGTGCTCCCCTCTCCCTGTTGCTCTCTCACTGCTCCAATCCCAACGTTCTCTATTCTCTCCTCCCTCGCTCCATTCTTCCATCCCTAAAACTATTTATCCAAGACTATTTGGATCTCTGAAACACTGATTTTGGTACCATGGTCCTCTTCCAGGTCACTGATTCTCATAACTTTATTCAATTAGACCTAAAAATTAGGTAGAGATCATCTCAATCTTGTATCCCAGAATTCCATTACAGACTGAAATATCACCCACAGATTATCAGTGCTGGACAGATACAGTTTTAAATATCTACTTCTAAGAAGAACAGACTTTGTTATGATGTTTTATTCTAAATAGACTACCAATTGTTATAGAACATGAAATTATAAAAAGAAGACACTGACTCATTGTTACTTAATTTATGACGATAGTTAATAATGATAAAGAGCCTACATTTAATATTCACTTTACATCCCAATCACTGTCCCCTCCAACAATCCTGCTCCCTATTCCTACTTTCTCCTCTGACAGGGTAGTGACACCCACCAGTTTTTGCCTCTGTGGCATATCATCCTCCCCCACTGAGGCCAGACAAGCATCCCAGCTAAAAGAACAGATACCACAGACAGGCAACAGCTTTTGGGACATTCCCCCATTCCAGTTGTTCAAGACCCACATGAAGAGCAAGCTGCTACATATGTATGGGGTGAGCAGGACAGGAGGTAGGTCCAGCCCTTGTATGCTCTTTGCAAACCCACATTCTTTATCGATATTTCTGAGGTAGTTAGAAATAAGTACTAGCAGGAAGGATGGTATGTGATTTTCTAGTGCCATCATACCACCTCAGAGCACCTACTCCTGTAAGAGAGGGGCTTAATGTAAAGCTAAGGGAGAAGGGACTCTGTAACATTGAATGAAAAGATGCTTAGACCTAATTGCCTTCCTTTTCCACAGGGTACATTACAACACAGAGGCAAACAAAGCAGCATTTTTATTTATGAGCCTTTCATCTCCTGTCAGCAGGAAGAGCCAGAAAGCTCTCGGATCGAGATGCTAATCTAATTCCAAGGAAGCTGGTGCATTTTATCAAAGTTCTATGAGAAGGATGGCTTATGAATATGGCCAGATGGTGAGCCACATAACTGCAGGGAAGAAATTCCCGTGAGAACTACAATGAGAGGAGGGGAGGAAACCCTACAAAGTTCTAGTTTCCAGACGCTCCCAGTATAAATATTCCTAAATTAAAAGCTTTTCACATGGGTAAAGCTGAGCTAGCCAATACACTGAAGAAATATATCAGAATAAAAGTTATGTTAGAAGCACAGAAATCTCCCCAGTGCAAACTAATATGGGTGCAGCAAGTTTTTTTTTTCCATTGACAAAGAAAACATTTTTATTACTGCTCAGTGCCATGAACTTACAAGGGAAAAGAGTACTTGGGCTTTCCTCTCTGCTTTCTTTCTTCATAACATCTTGCAGTGTATATGATTGGAATATGCAGCCCAGGATCAGAACCTGTAATTCAAGTGGTAAGGTAGTAGGATATCCCAAGGTAGCATTAAGGATCAATGAGCACTTATGCCAGGAACATCAATTACCCTTCCTTCCCACCCCATGACCTCTGAATGATCCTAAAACATGTATTATTTTGCTCCCAGAATTCTCATTTAGGTAGGTTAACCAAAACTGAGTAAGATGAACCACTAGCACACAGGTTTGTCAAGTTCCTATAACCGAGGCTGATGGGTGATGGGAAAGACAGCAGATATAAGAGGAACAGTAACTTGCACTGACTGCAGTGGCTGAAGAAGGGCACCCTCTAGAAGATTCCCAAAATTAGTAAACAAAGTAATCTGTCTGGGACAGTGTTGACATATCTTCTGTTGTTATAACAAAATTTCTGAGACTGGAGACTGAGGAAAGCAAAGGGATTATTTATTTAACAGTTTTAGAGACTGACAGTCCCAAACTGAGTAGCCCCATCTGTTCAGCCTTTGAAAACAACTTTGAGACTACATCACAACACAGCATAAAGCAGATGATAGGAGCATATGCACGAAGGGGAGAGTAGCCACACAGCAAGGCAGGAAGCAAAAGAAAGTTAGGAGCCCAGATAGATGCTTTTACAACTTACTATCTGAAGAATTTTAGCGAGGGACCCAAGAGAATGTCATTAATCTCTTTCAAGGGCAGTAACCCTAATAGCTTACTCTTCACTGGGACACTTCTTGTTGTTGTTTTTTTTTTTAAATTAGGTATTTTCTTTATTTACATGTAAATTTCTCCTTTCCCAGTTTCCCCTCCAAAAAACAAACAAACAAATAAAAACAACAAGAACAAACTCCTCTTGCCTCCCCCATCCTCATGCCTGCCACCCCACTCTCTCCCACTTATTGGCCCTGGCATTCCCCTACACTGGGGCACAGAACCTTCACAGGGCCGAGGACCTTTCCTCCTATAGATAATCGAATTTGCAATCCTCTACTATACACATGCTGCCAGAACATTCAGCCCCACCCTGTATAGTCCTTGGTTGGCGGTTGGGTCCCTGGGAGCTCTGATTCTCTCACTTCTAACACATGATAGTGGGGTTCACACTCACTGCACAAACCATGAGTGAGTGACATATTCAAACCAAACTCAGATAATGTCATTGAACTTTTTGTGCTTTTGGCTTTCATTCCTTCTTCAAGATTTCTTCCAAATGTACTCTCCTCACACATTTTTCCTCTGAGATTACCCTCCCCAATGTCTTCAAGTATATCGCTCTATAGTCTCATTGCCTTTATTATTTTCAAATGTCTGCTAACGTGTTTAACTGGGATGAGGCATTTAGAGCCCCGAATTAACTTCTAGAAAACAACTAAACCCTGATTCTCTACCTCAATTCTTTCTTCTCTGTCACTTTATCTATTAATGAACTGAATTCTCCAGGCACTGAAGTTGAAAATAACCTAAGCATGTTTATCCACTCCCTATTCTCAAGTAATCAAGGCACAAATTCTACCACCTCTACCTTGTCTACCTTACCTCTACAGTGACTCTGAAAAGAGAGTTAGCACTGTTCAGTGTGCAAAGCAGACTAAGGAAAGGAGCTTGTGGGGACTCTTCATGGGAAACAGGAGGTGACAGAGAATTGGCAAGAGAGATGGCAAAGAGAACAAAAATAAGCTTGTATAAATTACTTACATGAGCAAGACACAGACAAGTGTTCAAGAGCACTGAAGTGTAAGTTTCCCACCACCAAGGACAGCAACAGAGGTTTAGGTTGGTGAGATCACAGAAGACTTCGAGCTATCCCATGGTATGCTGCTGAGGAGGAGTCTGCCATACCACTGGAGCATTTAGGGGATTCTACTGTTCAGCCATGAAAAGCTGCAAGGCTCCAGCAAGTAGCACTATTTCTGCCAACATGAGGGGAAGGGATGCAAACCTTCATCAATCACTGAAGGAGTGTGATCAAACTAATTAAATTTCTCATAAGCAGAATTACATTGCAAATCTATCTGTCCTGTAGTTCACACATGTACAGAGGGCTACACAATACCATATATTAACAGTCCTAGACAGAAATGCCACTGAAAGTAGATCCAAAATAGCTCTGTTGCCTTTGCTGTTGTACATTGTTCACAAAGGTGCCACCATGGCACTAAGGTTCAGTGGCTGCCCAGTTATTCCCCTGCCAATTAGGCTTTCTCCTCTCTATTCCTTAGACAATCACTTTTTTAAAAAACTTAATTTTACCAAGTAACATACAATATTTGTAATATATGCTAATAAAAGTAATAGAAACTGTCTGATGTGAAAACTTATCACAATCTGTTTCCAACCTAAGTTTCTTTTATGTCACTGCATCAAAAACATTTATAATTCTTTTGATCAATAAAAACATTCGATGCAAAAAAAAAAGGAAGGATTCCCTTCCTTCTGGCTAGCTTCCATACGTCCAGAAAATTCTATGCAGGCTTCTGTAGAAAAAAAGCTATTGATGATTAGCAGTGGACCAGACATGATATTGATACTGACCTGCCGGACAATGACACGCCTAGTGGTACCCTAGTGGTATCACTGTTATGGGATGAACCATCATTTCCTGCTTGGATCTGAGGCCTGCTCCAAAAGAGCGAATCATTCCTGGTAAAAGTCACATCAAAAACCCATGGCTGAGGAGGTCAAAGGCCCTAGAGGGAAGCCTACTACTATTGTTCTCCTAAACGGATATGTCAAGCTGTCTTATAGATATTTATACTCATATGCATAGATGAAGGATGCTCCCATTCTTAATAAAAGAAGTTTCTTTTTGCACACTAGCTAGTGGTTCATGTTGAGATACCTGCTTGGTGAAAATACTGAGAATAAGTGATTATAGAGTTCACAATCCTAAAGTGTGCTGGCTATTTTTATGTTGACTTGACACAAGCCAGAGTCATTTGGGAAGAGGGAACATCAGTTGAGAAAACATCCACACAAGACTGTCCTATGAGCAAGCGTGTAGAACACTTTCATGATTTATGATGGATAGATGAGGGCCCAACTCACTGTGCATAGTACGATCCTTGGACTGGTGGTCCTAGGAGGCCCCAACTCACTGTGGATAGTACGATCCTTGGGCTGGTGGTCCTAGGTGCTCTAAGAAAGCAGCCTAAGCAAGTCATGGGGAGCAAGCCTGTAAGCATCACACTATAACATCTACATCAGTTCCCACCTTGAGTTCCTCCTCTGACTTTCTTGCGGTGTGGTGGACTACAAGCCATAAGGTAGAAGAAACAATTTCCTCCCCCAAGTTAATTTTTGTCATAGTGCTTTATTACAACCAAGAGAAATCCCAACTGAAGACAAGAGGAACATCTATATTACCTTCTCCAAGGCTTATGCAGCATTGGCAAAGAGGAAGCAGAAGGAACAAGAGGATACGAGGTACCCTGAGAAGCATCGCTTTCTGGACAGGACATGGTCTTTGTGTTTATGAACTCATAGTATCACAAGGCCTCCACAAATGGTGAATGTGTCAGCATTTCAGCACAAATGAGAGAGGAGCACATGAAGTCCCACCAATACCTATGTGCACCAGTAGCTGTGTGCACCAACAGCTGTGGGCACGCATGAACTCACGTGCCCACGCACACACCCACCCATGTATGCAAGTGCACATGCATGCATGTATAATTCAAGCTTTTTCCATGACCCACAAAGACCTCAAGTTCATCTCCAGTAAGAGGGACATATAGATTAAATGAATAACTATTTCCAAGAGAATATAAGTGAGAGATTCTGGTAGGGAAATCTGTACGACTATGATCTAAGACTGGCTCATTCCTCCTATGCTACCTCAGCACCACCTTAGCTTTAGTTGCTGTACCATAGGCTGGGTAGTTTACATACATTTTCTCACAGCCCTAGCATCTAGGAAGTCCAGATCAAGGTACTAGATTTGATGTCAGATGAGGACCCACATTTATTCTTGAAAAAAAAATTTTTTTTCTAGCTATTTTCTTTATTTGCATGTCATATGATATCTCCTTTCCCAGTTTCCCCTCCTAAAAAAAAATAAAATTAAATTTAAAATGTCCCTGCTCACCAACCCACCCACTCCTGCTTCCTGGCCCTAGCATTCCCCTACACTGGGGCATAAAACCATCACAGGGCCAAGAGATCTCCTGCCCTTGATGACCGACTAGGCCATCCTCTGCTATACATATGCTGCTGGAGCTTTAGTCCCACCATGTGTACTCTTTGGTTGGTGGTTTAGTCCCTGAGAACTCTGAGGCTACTAGGCTGTTCATATTGTTGTTCCTCGTAAGGGGCTGCAAGCCCTTCAGGTCCTTGGGTCCTTTCTCTAGCTCCTTCATTGGGGACCCTGTACTCAGTCCAATGGATGGCTGCAAGCCACTACTTCTGTATTAGTCAGGTACTAGTAGAGCCTCTCGAGAGACAGCTATATCAGGCTCCTGTCAGCCCGCACTTGCTGGCATCCACAATAGTATCTAGATTTGATGATTGAATATGGGAATAGATCCAAGGTAGAGCAATCTCTGGATTGTCCTTCCTTAGGTCTCTGCTCCATACTTTATCTCAGCAAATTCTTCTATGGGTATTTTGTCCCCCCTTTTAAGAAGGAGCAAAGTATCCACACTTTGGTCTTCCTTCTTCTTGAGTTTCTTGTGGTTTGTGGATTGTACTTTGTGTATTCCGATCTTCTGGGCCAATATCCACTTATCAGAGAATGCATACCATGTGTGTTCTTTTGTGATTGAGTTACCTCACTCACAATGATATTCTCCGGATCCATCCATTTCCTTAAGAATTTCATAAATTAATTGTTTTTAATAGCCGAGTAGTGCTCCATTGTGTAAATGTACCACATTCTCTACATCCATGGTTCTGTTGAAGGAAATCTGGGTTGTTTCCAGTTTCTGGCTATTATAAATAAGGCTGCTATGAACATAGTGGAGCATGTGCCCTTATTACATGTTGGAGCATCTTCTGGGTATATGCCCAGGAGTGGTATAGCTGGGTCCTCTGGTAGTACTATATCCAATTTCCATAGAAACCGTCAAACTGATTTCCAGAGTGGCTGTATCAGCTTGCAATCCCACCAGCAATGAAGTAGTGTTCCTCTTTCTCCACAACCTCTCCAGCATCTGCTGTCACCTGAGTTTTTTATCCTAGCCATTCTGACTGGTGTGAGGTAGAATCTCAGGTTTGTTTTGATTTGCATTTCCCTGACGACTAAGGATGTTAAATATTTCTTTAGGTGCTTCTCAGCCATTCTCTGTTGGTCAGTGGAGAATTCTTTGTTTAGCTCTGTACACCATTTTTAATAGGGTTATTTGGTTCTCTGGAGTCTAACTTCTTGAGTTCTTTGTATATATTAAATATTAACCCTCTATTACATATAGGATTGATAAAGATCTCTTCCCAATTTGTTGGTTGCCATTTTGTAGTATTGACAGTGTCTTTTGCCTTGCAGAAGCTTTGTAATTTTATAAGGTCCCATCTCTCACTTCTAGATCTTAGAGCAGAAGCTATTGGTGTTTTGTTCAGGAAAACTTTCCCTGTGCCCATGTGCTCAAGGCTCTTCCTCACTTTCTTTTCTATTAGTTTCAGTGTAGCTGGTTTTATGTGGAGATCCTTGATGCACTTGTACTTGAGCTTTGTACAAGGAGATAGGAATGGATCCATTAGCATTCTTCTACATGCTAACTGCCAGTTGAGCCAGCACCATTGGTTGAAAATGCTGTCTTTTTTCCACTGGATGATTTTAGCTACTTTTTCAAAGATCAAGTGACCTTAGGTGTATGGGTTCATTTCTGGGTCTTCAATTCTATTCCACTGATCTACCTGCATGTCACTGTACTAATACCATGCAGTTTTGTTTTGTTTTGTTTTGTTTTAATCACAATTGCTCTGTAGTACAGCTTAAGGTCCAGGAAGGTAATTCCACCAGAGGTTCCTTTATAGTTGAGAATAGTTTTGGTTATCCTGGGTTTTTTGTTATTCCAGATAAATCTGCAAATTGCTCTTTCTAAGTCTGTGAAGAATTGAGTTGGAATTTTGATGGGGATTGCATTGAATCTGTAGATTACTTTTGGCAAGATGGCCATTTTTACTTTATTAATCCTGCCAATCCATGAGCATGGGTGATCTTTCCAACTTCTGAGATCTTCTTCGATTTCCTTCTTCAGAGACTTGAAGTTCTTGTCAAATAGATTTTTTACTTGCTTAGTTAGAGTCACACCAAGGTATTTTATATTATTTGTGACTATTATGAAAGGTGTTGTTTCCATAATTTCTTTCTCCGTCTGTTTTATCCTTTGTGTAGAGGAAGTCCACTGATTTGCTTGAGTTAATTATATATCCAGCTGCTTTGCTGAAGTTGTTTATCAGGTTTATCAGTTCTCTGGTGGAATTTTTGGGGTCACTTAAGTATATGATCATATCATCTGCAAATAGTGATATTTTGACTTCTTCCTTTCCAATTTGTATCCTTTTGATCTCCTTTTGCCATCTAATTGCTCTGGCTAGGACTTCAAGTACAATGTTGAACACATATGGAGAAAGTGGGCAGCCTTGTCTAGACTCTGATTTTAGTGGGATTGCTTCAAGTTTCTCTCCATTTAGTTTGATGTTGGCTACTTGTTTGCTGTATATTGCTTTTACTATATTTAAATATGGGCCTTGAATTCCTGTTCTTTCCAAGACTTTTATCATGAAGGGGTGTTGGATTTTGTCAAATGCTTTCTCAGCATCTAAAGAGATGATCATATGGTTTTTTCTTTTAGTTTGTTTATATAGTGAATTATATTGATGGATTTCCATATATTAAACCACCCCTGCATCCCTGGGATGAAGACTACTTGATCATAATGGATGATCATTTTGATGTGTTCTTGAATTCGGTTTGCAATTTTTTCTTGTATTTTTTATTAGATATTTTCTTTATTTACATGTCATATTTCCCAGTTTCTGTTCCAAACAAAAAACAACAACAAGAACAAACCCCTGTTCCCTTCCCCCTCCCCCTGCTTGCCACCCCACCCTCTCCTGCTTACTGGCCCTGGCGTTCCCCTACACTGGGGCACAGAACCTTACATCACGGAGGGCCTCTCCTCCCATTGATGACCAACATGGCCATCCTCTACTATACTCATGCTGCCAGAGCAATCAGTCCCACCATGTGTACTCCTTGGTTGGTGGTTTAGTCCCTGGGATCTCTCAGGGCACTAGTTAGTTTGCAAGAATTTTATTGAGTATTTTTGCATTGATATTCATAAGGGAAATTGGTCTGAAGGTTTCTTTCTCTGTTAGGTCTTTCTGTGGTTTAGGTATAAAAGTAATTGTGGCTTCATAGAACGAATTGGCTAACGTACCTTCTGTTTCTATTTTGTGGAATAGTTTGAGGAGTATTGGTATTAGGTCTTCTTTGAAGGTCTGATAAAACTCTGCACTAAACCCATCAGGTCCTTGCCTTTTTTTTGGATGGGAGACTATTAATGACTGCTTCTATTTCATTAGCAGATATGGGATTGTTTAGATCATTTATATGATCTTCTTTTTACTTTGGTACCTGGTATCTACATAGAAAATTGTCCATTTCATCCAGGTTTTCCAGTTTTGTTGAATAAAGGCTTTTATAGAAGGATCTCATGATTATTTGTATTTCCTCAGTGTCTGTTGTTATGTCTCCCTTTTCATTTCTGATCTTGTTAATTAGGATATTGTCTCTGTGCCCTCTAGTTAGTCTGGCTAAGGGTTTATCTATTTTGTTGATTTTCTTAAAGAACCAGCTCCTAGTTTGGTTGATTCTTTATATAGTTCTTTTTGTTTCCATTTGGTTGATTTCAGCCCTGAGTTTGATTATTTCCTGCCTTGACTCCTCTTGGATGAATTTGCTTCTTTTTGTTCTAGAGCTTTCAGGTGTGCTGTCAAATTGCTGGTGTATGTTCTCTCCAGTTTCTTTGGGAGACACTTAAAGCTATGAGTTTTCCTCTTAGGACTGCTTTCATTGTGTCCCATAAATTTGGGTATGTTGTAGCTTCATTTTCATTAAACTCTAGAAAGTCTTTAATTTCTTTCTTTATTTCTTCCTTGACCAAGTTATCAAGTAGAGTGTTGTTAAGCTTACACGTGTATGTGGGCTTTCTATTGTTTATGTTGTTATTGGGGAGCAGCCTTAGACCATGGTGATCTGATAGGTTACAAGGAATTATTCCAATCTTCTTGTATCTGTTGAGGCCTGATTTGTGACCAATTATATGGTCAATTTTGGAGAAAGTACCATGAGGTGCTGAGAAGAAGGTATATCCTTTTGTTTTAGGATAAAAAGTTCTATAGATATCTGTTAAATCCATCTCTTTCATAACTTCTGTTAGTCTTACTGTGTCTTTGTCTAGTTTCTGTTTCCATGATCTGTCCATTGCAGAGAGTGGGGTGTTGAAATCTCCCTATTATTGTGTGCCATGCCATGTGTGATTTGAGCTTTAGCAAAGTTTCTTTTATGAATGTAGATGCCCTTGCATTTGGCGCATAGAGGTTCAGAATTGAGAGTTTATCTGGGTAGATCATACCTTTGATAAGTATGAAGTGTCCCTCCTTATCTATTTGATCACTTTAGGTTGAAAGTCAATTTTATTCAATATTAAAATTGCTGCTCCAGCTTTTTTCTTGGGACCATTGGCTTGGAAAATTGTTTTCCAGCCTTTCATTGTGAAGTAGTGTCTGTCTTTGTCACTGAGGTGGATTGCCTGTATACAACAAAATGTCGGGTCCTGTTTATGTATCCAGTCTAATAGCCTGTATCTTTTTATTGGAGATTGAGTCTATTAATATTAATAGATATTAAGGAAAAGTAATTGTTACTTCCTGTTATTTTTGTTGTTAGATTTGGAATTCTGTTATGTGGCTATCTTCTTTTAGTTTTGTTAGAAAATTGCTTTCTTTCTTTTTCTAGGATGTTTTGATTATTATGAGACAGGAGGAATTTTTTTCTGGTCTAGTCTATTTGGAGTTCTGTAGGCTTTTTGTATGTTCATGGGCATCTCTTTCTTTAGGTTAGGGAAGTTTTCTTCTATAATTTTGTTGAAGATATTTCCTGGCCCTTTAAGTTGGAAGTTTTCATTCTCTTTTATACCTATTATCCTTAGGTTTGGTCTTCTCATTGTGTCCCGGATTTCTTGGATATTTTGGGTTAGGATCTTTTTACATTTTGCATTT
>JADRCD010123666.1:2289-12381 GCA_019843815.1 Montemys delectorum
AAGAAGAAGAAGAAGAAGAAGAAGAAGAAGAAGAAGAAGAAGAAGAAGAAGAAGAAAGAAAGAAAGAAAAGGAAGAAAAGAAAAGAAAAAGAAATGTAGATTAGATAGAAGATTTCTAATCTACAGAAATGTAATTCGATAAATGTGTATCCTTTAAGCCACTAGGTTCCTGGTCATTTGTTACAGTAACAGTGGAAACTACTTCTACACACTGCTTCTCCTAATCCCGGCTCACATTCTCACATCACTGCCGTGCAGGCCTGTTTCTAAGTGAAGGTTTCATGGTCTTATCCCCCTAACAAATACAAGTCAGCATCGCTCCTCCCACTGTGGCATTTGCATTTTCTGTTTTGGTCTCACTTCATAATAAAAACAACATTTTGGCCACAAAAAAAAAAAAAAAAAAAAAAATAGTGAGGACTTGATACTTGGAACTAAATCACTGTCGTGTCAAATTACAGCTGACTTGTAGGCTGGTTCTGCCGGTGCAGTCAGTGGCAGAAGTGCGTTAATATGAATTTAATATCCTTATAATCAAGTGTGATCATAGTATCCATTGCATACGGTTGTTACGGAAATGCAACAAGATTAAGTGTGTATGTTAAGTGCCTAGGAGACTCTGTGACCCACAGATAATGTTCCCTGCATTTCCACCCTTTCTCTGAAGAAGCTGAGCCATCAATGACCAACTTGGAGAAGCAACAGGAATGCAAAGGAACAATTATTTTTTTGACTGTACAGCCCTGGCTGTCCTGGAACTCATTCTGTAGACTAGGCTTGACTCGAACTCACAGAGATCCTCCTGCCTCTACCTCCCAAGTTTTAAGATGAAAGGTGTGTGCCATCACCACCCACTTTACAATGGAACATTCTTATGCCTATGAAAACACAGGTCCTGGGAGACAAAATAAAATGCTAGGTGATCTGTTTAGTGTAACTTTGGAATTATCAGTAAGACTACAAAAAAAGAAAAATTAGTAAGATCATTGTGTAAAGGAAACTGGCTAATAGAAGTCACCCCCCAGGGCTGGAGAGATGGCTCAGCAGTTAAGAACATTGACTGCTCTTCCAGAGGTCAAATCCCAGCAACCACATAGTGGCTCACAACCATCTGTAATGGGACCCGATGCTCTCTTCCAGTGTGTCTGAAGACAGCAACACTGTACTCATATACATTAATGAATGAATAAATTCTTAAAATAAAAAAAAAAGAAGTCATCCCAAAGCATTTGCTACACCAGTGGTGCAATAGGGAATGAGCATGAGCCGAGGGAACAGTGTGAGCGAAGGCGCCGAGATAGATTTAACCCCTGTTTGTTTTGTCTATGGAAGGTACACTGGCCTCAGAGATGAGAGGAAGACAGATCAGCATCTAGATTCATCCCTGTGGCTCCTGCCCATTTTTAAACATGTGACCCTCAGTGATCTCAGAAAAGGCTTTTGCAGATGCTATGGCAAGAAGAGAGGGCAGTATCTGAGGAAATAATTCCCTCTTGTCCATCAGGTCTAAGGAAATTCTGATCTAAACATGCTATATGCATGAAAACATTAAATCCTCTCAATAGCTGTGGATGGTAGTGTGCATGTCTTATCTGTACTTATGGAACACTTGCAAAGTAATTATTCCAGGGTTAGGTTGTGTCTTAGTCAGGGTTTCTATTCCTGCACAAACATCATGACTATGAAGCAAGTTGGGGAGGAAAGGGTTTATTCAGCTTACCACTTCCACATTGCTGTTGATCACCAGAGGAGGTCAGGACTGAAACTCAAGCAGATCAGGAAGCAGGAGCTGATGCAGAGGCCATGGAGAAATGTTCCTTACTGGCTTGCTTCCTCTGGCTTGCTCTGCTTGCTTTCTTATAGAACCCAAGACTTCCAGCCCAGGGATAGCACCACCCACAAGGGGCCCTCCCCACTTGATCACTAATTGAGAAAATGCCCCACAACTGCATCTCATGGAAGCACTTCCCCAACTGAAGCTCCCTTCTCTGTGATAACTCCAGCCTGTGTCAAATTGACACATAAAACCAGCCAGTACAGGTTGCAAAGCCGGGTGCATTCGAGTCTCCTGGTTCAAGAGATGATGTTGTTGATAGATGATTTACGCCCCAGCCTTGTCAGGGCTCCCAGCATCACCAGAAGGAAGCAGTTTCTCATTGGAGGCTTTAAGATGTATTCTTCCCATTCATACCAGTGTCATCAAAGGGCTCTTTGTAGTCAGATAAGCAAGCCTGGAAACCCATAGGTGATCTTTACATTTGGTGCAGATTAAGCAGGGAGCAACCCCTGAAGATCTTCCTCTTGTCCTAAGCTTAGTTACTTCCTAGCTACAGGGTCTTGGAGAGACCATTTAACCCAATTACCACAGGTAAAACATAGCTAGCAGCATCTTAAAGGTGACAAGGGATGGTGGTGCTCACATACCCTGAGGATACTGCAAATCACATCTGTTAAATATTGCCTGTGACTACTGAGCATCCTAATTTGAGAGGTGCTAAGTAACCATCACCACAAAATCCTGGCTTGTGGCTGATGCTTTATCTGAAATTCAGATCGGATTCAGTTCTCTGAGTCAAAATATTGACCAGTGTTAAAACACACTGACTTCTGGACTGGTTATAGATCACATGTACTTGCTAGCTATGAACATCATACTGTGAGCTAGCTGGTTCACTTCATTTCCTACTTAATATTATCCCAAGTGTGAAAACCAGCATCAGATTATTCAGTAATGTCTATTTTGAGGGTTTTCCTCAAAAGCTTTCATAATTGTGTCAGTGAAAATGAGTACTTTAAAACAGCTATCTAATTTCAACTTTAGCACTTACAGGACACCTTTTATATTGCCAAGAACATGAGGGAGAATTGTCACTTATCTAAGCAGAGTTGCCTCCAATTCTCTTTTTGGGAGTATTACACAGTAAATAAAAAAATATAATAAATATTAAAGTATAGAATTCAAGACAGTACATGTACACATTGCCATCACTGAAGTGGCCATGGTGTTTGACAATTACCAGCTTCAGTTTTACTTTCAACTGGCTATTTGACTCCTAAGGACAAAAGCTATATCACGACCATTTTCTTGGTAGATATTAAGTCGTGTGACAGAGAATGGGTATTCGATAAGCATTCACTGAACAGACGAATGAATGAATGAATGAATGAATGAATGATGAGTCCAGTCACCAAACAGAATTTCTCCAGAGATCCTTCCCGATCATCTGTGTTCTTTCCCGTTTGCAGACAGCAGGCTTGTGAGACTCTCTCCCTGAGACTCTTACTCTCACTCTCCTCATCCCCAGAGTAGCTGTGCAGCCCTCCCCCACACCTAGCTGTATCCATATCTGTCTCAGCCAGGAGCCGCCCTCTTTACTCCTCTTGGCCCTCTGGGCAGCATTCCTGTGCTTCCTGGCGTCAGAACTCAGACAATGGTGACATCACTTACCCACTGCTTCATCAGCTGCGGCTGCTACCTGGAATTCCGCACATAGCATCGTCCAGCAGCTATCGATCAGCCTTTTCAGGACCCTGGCAGAACGACCTCACTTTCAACTAACTAATTGTGTAGGGAAAGGATTTTAAAACAAGAAATGGGGGGAAAAAATCCATTAAAGTCTCTAAGAGAAAGCCTAGGTCATCCTGCTAAGTATTGCATCCATACAGATGTGCTATTAAAACAGATGTTTGTGCAGGCAAGCCTAAACCGCTAACAAGATTGCATCTCCCCAAGGACAACTTGCTTTGTAAATGACATTGTTTTGTATGTTGCTTTTAATGGTTTTGTTTGTTTGTTTGTTTGTTTGTTTTTAAAAGGTATGGAAAGGAGTCAGGGACAACATGAGACAAACTGTTCCACTCATTTCCTCCAGTCCGACTATTGTAACAGTGTCAAGGGACATAGCCAGTAAGCTAGAATGAAGGAGATAGAGGGTTCTTCAGTTCACTATTATGGAGTCCCACCACTTTAAAGACAAAAGGATTAGCTAAACCACATCTTTCAGGCTATTTTCCTGGGAGGGGGTGGGGCCTCAGATCTGAGCATCAGGACATAAAGAGTGTTATCAGCATGAATAGTTATGGCCCGTCTAAAATCTTATGTAGAATTCTATTCCCCAGTGTGAGGGTCTGAGAAGATGGGACCTTTCGGTGGTTTTAGGTTCTGAAGACAGAGACCCTCATCTCCTGTAAGGAGATTCTCTTAAATTCTCTTGAATTCACTTCACAGAAACTGTTGTTACAAAGTTTCTTTCAGTCACAGTTCTCAAAAAAAAAAAAAAAAAAAAAAAAAAAAAAATTCTTGGACCCATGCTTCAGCTAGATAGCTACCACCTTAGAGCCCTTTCTAACCACCCAGCTACAATGTTACAGGTAGAATTTCTGCATAGTAGACATGAATAAATTTGACCTCATCCAACTTTAGCTCCTCCTCCTCTGATCATGTGTATCTTCAGATTCCTGCTGTACGCGGCAGAAAAATCAACTAGCTCTTGAAGAAAGTTGCACATTTCCTCATGATCCACAATTTGTGTCTCACCTCAGTGGCTCATTAAGACTGGAATCTAGTTACAGATCTAGAGGCAAATGTAGCATGGTGTGTAGGTCTTAAGGACAATTAGCGTTGTCTTGCTAGGCACCAAGGAGGCAAATAGTGTTTTCTCAAACAGAACAGTCAGTTCCCGCAGACCACTACTGTTGTGAGACCTTGTTGTCACTGATGGCTGTAGTGAGATGGTCTGATGCAGTTTGTACTATAACACCCCCGAGACCTGGTTGTCCCAGAGATGAGGTAATCTGCACATAAACCCAAGTGACACTGTAACCTTGCTGCAAAATTATGTCTAATTGGTAAATAAAGATGCTGACAGCCAGTAATTAGGCAGAAAAGACACGGGTGGGGTTTAGGATTCCGGGACTTGGGGTCGGAGGAGAACCACATGGGAAAGAAGAAGGTGAAGGAGGAATGAAGGAGAAGCTGCCATGAGTTAGGTGAGTCATGAAAACGTCACCCTAAGAGCTGGCCAACTGAACTTAAGAGCAGCCCAGACGAAACATAGTCAGTAATAACTCAGCATTATCAATAGGAAAGTAGATTCAAATAGCATAGATGGTAGATAACTCCCCAGCTCTTGTGCTGTTTAAAGCTTATTGCAAATAGGAAGGTGGTGCGTGTCTCTTATCTGGGAACTGAATGATCACAAGGAGGTAGAAACCCTGGGTTGGGATTAATATTTTCTACCACAGATAGTGGGAAGGTCACTTACCCAGGTTTAAGGGTGCATGATGCTCGATTTCCCTAGACTCCTCACAGGTGTACATTCTGCTTTACCACACCCCAGCCTCTCCCAATCACTGCCATCAGCTTAACAGTAGGCACCTGCTGCCATGCCTACCCCACCATGATGAACTGCACTGTCAAATTCTAAGCCAGAATAAACCTTTCTTCCTTCACGTTTCTCGGGTATAAGGTCACAGAAATTGTAAAAGTAGCGTACTGGCTGATTTTGTGTGTCAACTTGACACAAGCGAGAGTCATCAGAGAGAATGGGGGCCTTAGTTGAAGAAATTCCTTCATGAGATCCAGCAAGAGGGCATTTTCTTAAAAGTGATTCATGCAGGAGGACCCAGCCTATTGTGGTAGGGCCACGCCTAAGCTAGGGATCCTAGGTTCTGTACGAAAGCAGGCTCAGCAAGTCAAGAGGAGCAAGCCAGTAAGCAGTACCCCTCCATGGCCTCTACAGCAACTCCTGCCTCCAGGTTCCAGCCCTGTGTGAGTTCCCATCCGGCCATCCTCCAGTGAGGAAGTATGATGTGGAAGTACAAGCTGAATAAACCCTTTCCTCCCGAGTTTTCTATTTAGTCATGGTGCTTTCATCACAGCAATAGAAACGCTAAGACAAGTAACGAAGACGGCATTTTAACCTATCTATTTGCACATGTAAATGGTTTCTGCAACTCCACAGGCCTGGTTTTGAAATCGGGTTGCTTTCTTTCTCCAAATATGTACTCTTCTTCTAACATTTCCTCCAAGGGAAGATGGAGGTCAACCAAAAGCTCTAGGCCCCGCTACCTCTCATTTATCCACCTTTAATACTGAATCCTAGCCAGTGTGTCCTTCACATGCCTTATGGCCACAGCTATCTACCAGTCTCTTCCCTTCACGTTCCTGCTCCACATTGCTCACCTGATCCAAATCTGCCAGTGAATTCCAAATGACACGACTCCGAATACAGAATCCTTAGCATCACTTACGACATCTCCCTTTGGGGACACCTAACCCTCAGATTTATCTTCTAGAGTTTTCTTCTTCCTCTTCTCAGTGCTCTGCAAGCCCTCACTCTCACCTGCCATACCGCCCATCTCTGAAGAAGGCTGGCCCTTGTGGAGCCAGACAAACTTACCCTCAAGATGAGCCAAACACGGAATAAAGAGGTCTCCTCTGGGCCCTGACAAGATGGAAACACTTAATCCTCATCTTGGTAAATAAATAGTTTTCAATGTGACCAATGCCACCTTAAAGGCAGATCAGAGATGGCTTTGTATAAACCCCTAGCTGCAGGGCCCAGAGGTTTCAGGGAAGACTGGCTTTTCCATACAGCAGTTATAAGAATTGTCGTCCTCAGCAGCATCTCTTACACTATTCTCTCCACTGTGGTTTTACAGAGTGTGGTCTTATCTGTGTTGCCATAGATATGCCTTATGTAGTCCCATTTGTTTGATCACTTCTTCTTACCTGAATAGTTGGAGAGTCTTGGGGAAGAAAACTGTTATCATAGCTTAGGTCTCTGGATTTCAGAAAATCACCGCCTTCTAGCTCACAGCGTGGCTCTGTGATTCCTCCCACCAGATCTTGAGTGTTGTTACCTCAAGGTTCAGAGGAAACAAAACGATGCCTGTAAAGTAAAACAAGTACTAGATTCTAGAACTCAAATTCAAGCTCAGACCTAAATGTTGTCCCTTTAAAAATCACTCTCAACCTTTCGGACATGTATAAGTTTTCATCTATTTGTTTACTGCCCTTTCAGAGAAGAACTCAAGTTTGGTCAATCAATCCAAGTTAATCACTTTGATACTGAATCCTGGAAATCAAGCAAGCAGTCGTTAAATTAAAATCCATGGTGAAGAAATCACAATAAAGTCTAGAAGAGCCCATAACTATTGCAATATAAATTAAAACAAACCTTTCCCTGTGCTCATCTCAGAATGGCATTTTGAGGATGAAATAATTGAACTTCACAAGCTTCACCTTTCTTGAACGTGAATCATCCCCTCACATCTCTAAGCACCTGTCACTTACTATTATTTCCACACAGCAGAGAAGGAAGTCTAGGTAGCTTACAGGGGTAGGGTGCCTAACTTGCAGCCACACAGCACGTTGTGGGCAAAATTAGAATCAGAATCCCAGCCAACTAATCTGTGGTTACCGAATCAATCTGCCAAATGAAGCAAGATGTAATTAAATAAACGCCTATGCACATGGCACAGTGTGTTTAGTAGGCGCTCAATAAATTTCACAGAACGAGTGGAAACAAAACACAAAACAAATATGTTACTATATGATCCCAACCTGTGCACCACGGTGAGGCCCTGAAGAAAGCAGGTCAGAACAAGCACACACAGGACAAAGCAAGAGGGTTGTGATCTATATCTACGCCAGTTCTGTCTCCTTTCCTGAGGACAAGATCAGATTGCCCACCAATCTGAGTGGAAGCCTCATAGGCTCAGCTATTCAACAAAACTTAGACAACTGAGCCTTTCTTATGACATGCTAAGGGCCAATTACCTCTCTCTCTTGAAATCTCAGGACAGGAAGAAGAGAGAGTTATCAGACCGGTAGGAATAGGACCTTGTAAACCCAGGTGTCACACACAAATTGTGTCTTTTGAGATTTTAGCAGCCAGTTTGGTGTTTTGCTATATTTTAGTGGTTACTTGAACTATATAGCGATTGTTATTAGTTGTATTTAAAACTGTGAGTTCACTATTAAAAACAATGAATTTATGAAATTCTTAGGGAAATGGATGGATCTGGAGAATATCATCCTGCGTGAGGTAACCCAATCACAAAAGAACACACATGTTATGTGTCTGAGTCAGGGTTTCTATTCCTGCACAAACATCATGACCATGAAGCAAGTTGGGGAGGAAAGGGTTTATTCAGCTTACCATTTCCACATTGCTGTTGATCACCAGAGGAAGTCAGGACTGGAACTCAAGCAAGTCAGGAAGCAGGAGCTGATGCAGAGGCCATGGAGAGATGTTCCTTACTGGCTTGCTCCCCCTGGCTTACTCAGCTTGCTCTCTTATAGAACCCAAGACTTCCAGCTCAGGGATGGCACCACCCACAAGGGGCCCTACCCCCTTGATCACTAATTCAGAAAATGCCTCAAAGCTGGATCTCATGGAAGCACTTCCCCAACTGAAACTCCATTCTCTGTGATAACTCTAGCCTGTGTCAAGTTGACACACAAAACCAGCCAGTACAATTGACCCTTTGTCAACTTGACACACAAACATAACACTATTAAGCCTCAACCCTTACTTTCTTATTCATCCCTAAGATCTAAGTCCCACAGTCTTTACATATAAAAGTTCAATCAATTTAAAATGTCCAATATCTCTTAAAATTCAAGGTCTCTTAACTGGGCTCCACTAAAATACTTTCTTCCTTCAAGAGGGAAAAATATCAGGGCACAGTCACAATCAAAAGCAAAAATCAAACTCCAACCATCCAATGTCTAGGAGCCACTCACGATCTTCTGGATTCCTCCAAGGGCTTGGGTCACTTCTCCAGCTCTGCCCTTTGTAGCATACACCTTGTCTTCTGGGCTCCAGATGCCTGTGCTCCACTGCTGCTGCTGTCCTTGGTGGTCATTGCATGGTACTGGCATTCCCAAAACACTGCTGTAACTAGGCTTTACCAATAGCCTCACATAGACTGTCTTCATGGTGCCAAGCCTCAACTCCTTTGTATGACACCTTCAGTTCTGGGCCATCAATTGCAAACTGAGGCTGCACCTTCACCAATGGCCTTCCATGGCCTCTCACTGTGCCGAGCCTCAGCTGCTCTCCATGACCCCTTCATGCTGTCAAAACCAGTACCACCTGGGTAACTCTTACACATTACCAAGTTCTGCTGCAGCACAAGGTACAACCTTGGCTATCTCTGGAACACAACCTCTTTGTGCCCTCAGAAAACACTTCCCAGAAGATGTCACCTCAATGATGCTGGTCTCTTCCTAATCACCACTAATTTCTTAGCTCCAACTAACCAGCATCAATAGTCCCAGTAATGCAAAGTTTTCACTTTAGTAGTTCTGGTATCTTGTTAATCACAGCTGATACTTCAACCCCAGCTAACTAGAAACACAGAATCTTTGAAATCAAAACAACATGGCCCTAATAAGAGTCTTTAATCTTCCCTCTGAAATTTCACAAGCCAAGTCTCCATCTTCTGCACTGTTCTCAACCTGATCTTCCAAGCTCCTACAAAATATCCCACAGAGTTCTTAACAATCAGTGGCTCTTCTAGCTCAAAGTTCCAAAGTCCTTCCACAATCCTCCCCAAAACATGGTCAGGTTGTCACAGGATTACCCCACTGTGCTGGTACCAATTTGTCTTAGTCAGGGTTTCTATTCCTGCACAAACATCATGACCATGAAGCAAGTTGGGGAGGAAAGGGTTTATTCAGCCTACTTCCACATGGCTGTTGATCACCAGAGGAAGTCAGGACTGGAACTCAAGCAGGTCAGGAAGCAGGAGCTGATGCAGAGGCCATGGAGAGATGTTCCTTACTGGCTTGCTTCCACTGACTTGCTCAGCCTGCTCTCTTATAGAACCCAAGACTTCCAGCCCAGGGATCGCACCACCCACAAGGGGCCCTACCCCCTTGATCACTAATTCAGAAAATGCCTCAAAGCTGGATCTCATGGAAGCACTTCCCCAACTGAAACTCCATTCTCTGTGATAACTCTAGCCTGTGTCAAGTTGACACACAAAACTAGCCAGTACAGTATGCACTCTCTGATAAGTGGATATTAGCCCAGAAGATCAGAATACACAAAGTACAATCCACAAACCACAAGAAACTCA
>JADRCD010123675.1:547-12972 GCA_019843815.1 Montemys delectorum
TCAGAGAGACATCCTCTCATATCCATGTGCACGTTCACACACAAAGGGACTGGGATGGAGAGGGACTCATGGTATGGAGAGATGAAGCTCAGCCATCTGGGCACATGGGCTTCGCTACATGCATTCACACAGGCTCCATTGCTTTATTCCACACACCCCAACATACATACAAACACATATGTTCCCCCCCCCCCCCCCCGCACCCCCCCCCCCCCCCCCCCCCCACCGAGACCCCCCCCCCCCCCCCCCCGCCCCGCACTGAGACAAACCCAAATCCCCCACACTAGAAAAATGTGCCCCTCCGCCATACCATCACCCCCTGATACAAACAACTCCTCCCAATCCCCTCCAAATGGAGACCCCCTAAACAGACACCCATAGAAGAAGCATTTTTTTTTCAACAGTCTCTCTTTAGTCAGCTGCAGTGCTAAGGCTCAGATCCATAGACTTGGAGCCCCAGCAACCTCTGTGTTCCCCGACTTCCTAGACCCCAATCTCTAGTCCTTTAGGTTGTCCCACCAGCCTCTCCTCCTCCTCATCTGCCGGTCCTTACCTGCTCATACCAGTCCCGGTTGGTACAGGTGCACTCGGGCCACCAGCCGGGGCCACTGCCGTTGAGTTTTGGGGTGCTCTTGCCGGGGACTGGCTTTGGGGGCACTGGCCCCACATCTCGGCCTGTGGGGATGAGCTTGGCCTTGGTGCGAGGGGTGGGGGTAGCCCCTGCCTGTGAAGGCAGGGTCTGTGAGCTGTAGCCTCCATAACCGGAGCTGGCCCCATTGCCCCCACTTGGCCCATAGGGGTCCGGCACCTGCCAGTCCCCGTAGCCAGGAGGCTCAAGACGCCGCAGGGCGGCCAGGCGGGTCACCTCATAGCACTCGGGGCACTTACAGCAGTGCTGGTGCTTGTGCATGGCACTGCCCCCCGCGGCTCGGACCCCCCAGCCCACGCCAGTTTCCACTCCGCCGCCACCGCCGGGCTCCCTAGCACACTCGCACTGCTCAGACCAAGAAGGGGGGGGCACCCGTGGGGGTGCCCGGGCAGAGCGGGGCCTGGGGCCGGGCGGGCGTCCCGGGGCCTCTGCCCCCACGCTGCCCCGCACCCATGGCTCCCCCTCCAGCACTGGCGGCTCCGTGTCGCCCGTTGTGGCTTCTGGGCCGAGGCCCAGCGGCAAAGAAGAATCGGGCGCCCCGGCAAAGGCTAGGTGCGGCGAGAACCTCTTCTGCTCAGGTCCCCAGGATGGATCTGAGTGGAGTCAAGAGCATCTCTCCCTGGCTCCCTTCTCAATTGATTCCAGCCAATCAGAGAGCAGAGTCAGGCAGCGGCAGCGGCAGCAGCAGGAATGCTAAACAGCGGCTCCTTAAAGGAACAGAAGCAGAGGCGCTCCCCCCACCCCTCGGGCTCAGACACATCTCCCCCATTCTTTGGGGTTACTGGCAACCCTAGTCTAGGTGACTGAGATTTGGGCCACTAGAGAGCTGAAGAGTATGATCCTGCGATCCTGTGTCATCGTGTTGCCAATTTCAGGCTGTCCTCTGCCCACTCCACCCCGCCCAACTTGCAAGAGGGAGTTGCGGTGAGATGCTCAATGGGTCCCTAAGCTTGGTCTAAGCTAGGGCCACCAGAAGTAAAGGCAGCAACAGAACCGGCCAAAGGGGCATCTGGGCAGGGTGCGAGAAGTCCTTAGTCCTGCAGGGGACTAAGTTAAAGAGCAGCATCCAGGTCTGTCAGCGGTTCCTGATCAGGACTATTGTTCTTTCATTCCCTAGGCCCTGAAATGACTATCTCTCACAGTCGACCTTTCTTACATCACCAGTGAGAGACTTAACCTCAGAACTGGCAATGAGAGAAAACTACTTATGCCTGCCTCCGGCACTTCTGCCTCCACTCCATGGTTATGTTAGGGAAAAGAGGCTCGAAATGTTAAGAAGAAAGGGAGTTCGGGTACAAGGAAGTGGTAAAAATAAATAAATAATAACTGAAGTGAAAGAAGCCAGTTCTGCGAGTCTGGTACAGCACCCCAGAATATCTATTGAAGGAGATCTCCTTGGCTTCTCCTGCCTCGAGGCTATTGGAAGGTGGGGAAAGATGATAGTAAGATCACAAGACAGAATCTTTTTTTTTTGAGACAGAGTGATTATCCTGCCTCAACTACTTGATTGGTGATATTACAGGTGTCACCCAGCCTAGCTTTTTGTCCTATCCTTCTTTTATCTTTAGCAGACAATGACTGAATCATTACAAAGTCTGAAGTGCAAACAAAAATCTCTATCAAGGCAGAACTAAAGGTACCACCATTCTACCAATAAGAACTGGAAGCTCCCTGGTGCTAACACAGCTAGGTAGCAAAACTGAAAGACAAAAGTTCTTGCCATTTGACTGGAACCCAGGCTCTAAACTACTTAAATAAGTACTATGCTCTAAGTTCTCCTGCAGATTTTAGGTCTCCGCTTAATTTAACAAACATGAATTGAGCATGTACCCTGTGTAAGGCCATTACATGGATGTTGTTGTGAATGGAGACTTGGGCTTAATTCAACAGAGATGTTCATGCCAAACACTGTTCTAGAATATAGTAACAGAACAGTAAGACATACAACAAACAGAACAAGTCCCTGACCTTAGGGAGCTTCCATTCTAGTGAGAGGATGTAGACAAACATAAGCGCAACAGAGAAAAGACAATCATATAGTTAGGATAACTGGCCATGATTGTCAGCTTAAGTAGAATTAGAGTCATCTAGAAGATATGCTTTGGGCATATCTGCGAGGGCATTTCCAGAGCAGATGAACGGACCTTCAGTAGGAGTGGCATCTTCCAATGGGTCACCCAGATACAGAGAGGTCTGAGTAAAATGCAGCAAGCACATGTCTGCTTTTACTTCCTTTTCAAAAATTATTTGTAGACTTATTTCATTTTCTGTGTACTAGTATTTTACCTGCATGTATGTATGTATGTGCGCCATTTGCATGCAGTTTTGGCAGAGGCCAGTAGGGTGTGTCAGATCCCCTGATAGTGAAGTTACAGATAGTTGTCCCTCAGAAGGGAATTTCTTCCTCAAGAACTAAGTAGCTAAGAGTGCTCTTAGCTACTGAGCCATCCCTTCACTCCCTCTTCTCTTCCTTTTGAGTGTAACGTATCACTGCTGTTGCCATTATTGGCCGCCACCAGACTTCATGTTCTTCAGTCATGCAAGTGAACTTAACACCAACGACTTTTCAGGGATCCTCCAGGCTTTTGACATTGGATTGGGACTGCCAAAACATCTATTATTATTATTATTATTATTATTATTATTATTATTATTATTATTATTAGACTGAGCAGCTACCAGGTTCCATGCCTTGCCAGTGTACAGACAGTCATTGTTGGACTGCTAGTTTCCCTATCTTGTAAGCCAATCCAATAAGCACTCATTACAATATGTATACAGTCTATTGGTTCTATTCATCTACAGAAACATGTCTAATGCAGATTTTGGTACTACAAGTAGTTCTAGAGAAAGAAGGATGAAGGCTTAGTGATTTCTACAACACTAGTTCTCTCATTTGATGACTTATATCTAAAGTCACTAAACACCCTCCTGATAGTATGGAGAGCACAGATGAACAATCCATGGTGTAAACTGTTTAAAGTATGTGTAATAAATGCATTCGACACTCCTGATTCAACACTTACTTGTGAGAGGCAGGGAATTGGGTGAGTTTATATAGAATACAGTTGAGTATTTCTGGGAAACAAACAATATAATGTTATAGGCTGGTTGCTTCTTATATCTCTGGATAAAGTAACAAAGGGGAAAATATAAGTTCAGAGATGCAGTTTCTCAGATCCAGGTATGTATTAAAAATCTAAAGGCTGGAGGAGTGAAGGACATCACAAGAAAACCCACAGAATCAACCACCCTGAGCTCCTAAGAGTTCACAAGGACTGAACTAACAATCTATGCAGGAAGCCTGCATAGATCTATACAGGAAGCCTGAATAGGACTGGCCTAGGCCCTCTGCACATATGAAACAGTTGTATAGTTCAGTCTTCATGTGGGACTCCTAATAGTGGGAGCAGGCGCTGTCTCTGACTCTGTTGCCTGCCTTTGGGACCCTTTCCTCCTACTGGGCTGCCCCATCTAGCCTTAATAGGAGAAGATGTGCTTAGTCTTACTGCAACTTGATATGCCATGGCTGTTTGACATCCCCCCACCTTTTCTGAGGAGAAAGGGAGGAGTGGATATGGATAGGGAAGAGGGGAGGTGGGGGAAGGGACTCGGAGGAAAGAAAAAAATCTAAAGGCTCTATGTTTGGCCTGAGAGAGAATCCTCTCTTTGGCATCCATAGGTCTGAAGTTGCCAAAAATCAAACACAAACTCTCATTATTAGTTTATCTGACTTACAATTAAAATTTAAGTCTGTTTCTCAAAAACTATGTGCAGTTAAAGTGAAGATATTGACTAGTAAAGATTGGCATCTTACAATTTTAAGATGGAGAAGTATAGGAGGACCCTAATGAGGCCAAAATACTGAGCCCTCAGATATTGATGAGTTTCTTTTTTTTTTTTTTTTTAAAAAAAAAAGATTTATTTATTTATTTATATGGGCATTAGTGTTTTGCCTGCATGTATGTCTATATGAGGGAGGATGTTGGATCCCCTAGAACTGGAGTTACAGAGAGTTGTGAGCTGCCTTGATGTGGGGACTGGGAATTGAACCAGGGACCGGACCTCTGAAAACAACAACTAGTGTGCTTAACCATTGAACCAACTCTCCAGCCCCGGGTTTCATGTTTTAAGACTTTCCTTTATTATTTTAAAGTGTGTGCATTCGTGTGTGTGTGTGTGTGTGTGTGTGTGTGTGTGTGTGTGTACACAAAAGTAAATTCCGTGTCTGTGGAGGTTAGAAGAGAGTGTCAGATCTTCGGATGTTGAAAGTGGTTGTAAGACCACTTTAGGTTCTGGGATCTGAACTCCAGTGTTCTGGAAGAGCAGGATGCAATCTTAACCATTGAGCCACTTCTCTAGCCCCAAATCTGTTCAGTTTATTTTACCTGAGAATGTAGTCACCTACCATTATCACCCCTACCTTATTTCCTGAAATATTGGCCTCTCCATCCTTATCCAATGGAAAAAATCCTGCACTATCTATATAACTTTTTTTGAAGGAGATGCCATGCAAGATAATGCTGATGCCCCTCAGAACACCTCCTTACCACCCATCTTTAGTCCTAGACCTATAACTGGAGGCTTTTAGAGGTGAGAAACACAATATGACCCTCAGGAGATGCATTATGTCCCAGAAGAACTGCTTGAATGTTCTAGTTCATACAAGTAGAAGTCTGGAGAATGTGTATGCTAATACATTTTAAGGGTATAGCATAGTGGTGGGCAGAACACAAAACCATTCCAGGCTGAATTTATTGATGTAAACTCATTGAACAGATTCTTGGTTTAATGTTTCAGTTGCCATACCATCCGCATGGAACAGTGGATGCAACCTCAGCCCCAGAAGATCCAACATCCTCTTCTGACCTCTGTAGACACTGCATTCATATCTTTGCCTATCCACCTGGACACACCCAGACACACCCCACCCCATCCCCAAGCTGCACATAATAGTTTATTTGGTTGAATGAAGTATGAGTCAAGAAATGACCTATTTTGAATGAGCTGGATATGCCTGGTGGCCTTTGGCTTAATGTTGACGAAGGGAATCAATGTCTCAATGTAACTGAAATATTGGTATCTACTCTTCTATCATGGGAAAGTTCAGAAGATATGCCTTCCAATAATACTGTAAGAAGCAGATTTGAGAGGGAAGCACCATGCTGCTTGAAGAGCTCTGTCATTACTCTTTTCTGTATAGCAGACCTTAGAGTAGGAGCCATAGCCACTCAATTGGATAAGTTAAATGTGATGGGTATAAGGGTGCAAGAGTTCTGAGGGCCAATTAGCAAAGGCAAAATGAGGATGCTGGCCATAACAGACAGTAGAATCAAAGGAATGATCATGATGGTCTCCCTTGTGTAGAGCTATGATGCTGGATTATCTACCATGATATTCTGAGCCGTGAAATATATAGAAAGTCTACTAAGCTCTTATTTAATCCATACAAGAAATGTATTTCCAGAGCAAATACAAAAAGTCTATCTTGAATCATAGCCACAAAGAATCATGGTTTCCCAATCAGTTTCCAGATTGTATACAATTTATAGGCCTATGAAATAAATGTATACCAGATACTTTTGAGGAGGGACCTTACTATACAACCATTATTTGCGTGTGGTTTTCCAAGAAAAGGTTTGTCTGTGTAGCCCTGGGTATTAATGGAACTCACTCGGTAGACCAGCCTGGCCTTGAACTCACAGAGATCTGCCTATCTCTGCCTCTCAGGTGCTGGAATTAAAGGCTTGTGCCACTGCTGCCCAACCATTTTATTTTAACTATTAATCTTTCTCCAATCTCTCCTAAAATGAATCTACAGTCTTTTACCATGGTAACTGTATGCTGAGGAAAGGAAATAATTAGATGTTCTAATACCTACATTGGCTCCGAATTGACATTATAGGAGATCTCAAATAGCATTGAGAGCATGGCTCTTCAGTCAAAGGAGGGACTTAAGAACATAAGGTAACCAACGGCATCTTAGCAGAGGTCTGAGTCACAGTAGGTTAAATGTGCACCTGCACTGTAGTTACTTTGCAAGCCTCAAAATGCATAATCGAGTTTGATAAACATGCTGGAATATTGACTTGCTTGATATTGTAGAGGCCTTTTGCTGGCAAGCACTGATGCTATAATTCCATAAGTATAGCAGTCCTATAATGTCTAGAAGACACTGTTTGATCCTGGTCCTCCCCAACCTCTGGTTCTCACAATCTTTCTATCTCTGCTTCTGCCTATAAGGAGATGGATAATGTAGATGTGCCGCTTGTGGCTAGCTTATCACAGATACTTATTCTCTGACCTTTGGCCAGTTGTGAGCTTGTTTCATTAATCTCTGTCTACTACAGAAAGAAAAAGACGCAAATTTGAGAGTCACACTTAGATGTGATGAGACACCATGACCAAGAAGCAAGCTGGAGAGGAAAGGGTTTAATTGGCTTACACTTACACATCACTGTTGGTCATCAAAGGAATTCAGGACAGGAACTCAAACAGGGTAAGAATCTGAAGGCAGGAGCTGATGCAGATGTCATAGAGAAATGCTGCTTACTGGTTTGCTCCTTTTCATTATAGATCTGTCTAAGTTGGCCAGTAATAACCATGTGACATAGGCTGTTTGGAAATCTCCTCTATCAACACCGTTAATCCAAAAGTCTTCAATTTAGCCTCAAGCAGATTGTTAGGACAAGGGCAGAAAACAGCCTCATCCCCCCCCCCCCCCCCCAAACACCACAAGAACAGTCTCTGGGCCACTTACTAATAATCTTCCCCTCTGAGACCTCTTGAGCTAGGCTGTCATAATCTGCATTGCTCTCAGCACCACTGCCTTCCATGCTCCTGCTGGCATGGCCCACTAAGACCTGCTTAAAGCACCCAACCGCTTTCCTGATACAAAGTCTCAAAGTCTACATTCCACCAACAAGCAGAATGGTCAGACCACTCACAGAAATACCCAGCTCCCTGGTACCAACTCCTCTCATTGTTCTGTTTACTGTGAAGAGACACCGTGGCCATGGTAACTCTTATAGAGGAACACATTTAACTGGGTTTGCTTACAGATTCAGAGGTCCATTGTTATCATGGCAGAAAAGCATGGTGGCAGGCAGGTAGACATGATGCTAGTGAGGGAGTCAAGAGTTCTACACCCATATCTGCACACAGCAGGAAGAGACAGAGACAGAGACAGAGAGAGGCAGAAAGAGAGAGGGGGGGAGAGAGAGGGAGAGAGGGAGAGAGAGAGAGAGGGAGAGAGGGAGAGAGAGAGAGAACCATTGGTTCTGGCTTGGTCCCTTGAAACCCAAAAGTCCATCTCCAGTGGCACACTTTCTCCAACAGGTCCAAACCTCCTAATCCAGCCCAATGTTGCCAGACTCTAATGACCAAGCATTCAAATATAGCCTATGGGGGCCATTCTTAGTCAAACCACCACAGAAGTTTTTATAGTGATTGCATATATGATCTTGTGGTTTTCTAAGTTATGTTCTCAAAGGATGCTCTACAACACAGTTTAAAGATGAAGCAAAACTTAAAGTTTTAGGTAAAGTTAAGAACAAAATAAGGACTAGAGAGATGGTTCAGCATTTTAAGGCTCTGGTTGCTTTTTTAGAGGACCTGGGTTAGATTCCTAGCACCAATACAATAGCTTACAATTGTCTCTAATACCAGTTAGGGGATCTAGCTCCCTCTTCTGGCCGCTGCAGGTATTACACACACATGGTACACAACCATGCATGGAGGCAAAATACTCATACACATTGACAAATGTAATTTTTAAAAATGTTTTTCCAAGGCATGTTTTTTTCTCATTCTGTAGACCAGGCTGACCTTGAACTCACAGAGATTCTAAATGTTTCTGCCTTCCACTTGGGAGGGTGGGGCACACAAAGATATCTCTTTCAGTTGCATCTGGTTTCTTCTGCCACCAAGTAAGAAGCACAATGTTTACTGGGCCTATTTGTGTTTTTGAGATAGCACATTCCTTATCTCTGTGTGTAAGTCTGGCCCAATACATATTGCTATTCTTTGTGTGTGGGAGCAGGGGAGCCAGAAGATAGGAAGTCTCTTCAATAGGTCCAGGCTGCTATGCAAGCTGCTCTACCATTTGGGCCATATGATTCAGTAGACCTAATGATACTTAAGGTATCAGTAGCAGATGGGATGTTGTTTGCCTTTGGCAAGGCTCCATAGGTAAATTCCAGCAGAATTCCTTAGAATTTTGGAACAGAGCCCTGATTTCATCTGCAGACAACTACTCTTTCTTTAAGAGACAGATTTTAGCCTGCTACAGGCTCTTAATAGAAAGTATTTGACAATGGCCCACAATGTTACTATGTGACCTAAGCTGTTCCTTCTGAGTTTGATGTTATTGGACCCACCAAATCATAAAGCTGCATGTACACAGCAGCAACCTTTCACTAAATGGAAGTGATCATTAAATGTTGGTGATCAGGCCCAAGTTAATCCTGAAGGCACAAGTAAATTACTTGCAGAAGTGATTCAAATGTCTGTGGCTCCTACTCCAACTGCAATGGCTTTGATATAGCACATCCATGGCTTCATATGGTGTGTTCTATGCAATATACCTATGGCTTATGTGGTCAACTAAAGAAGAAAATACTAAGGTCTGGCTTACAGATAGTTCTGCATACTATGAAGGCACTACCTAAAAGTAAATAGCTGAAGAACATAGTCTCTTTGGGGGACAACCCCAAAGGATAGTGGTAAAGAGAATTCATCACAGTGGGTAGAACTTTACTTGGAAGGAAAAAATGTTCAGATGGGTAATTCTATACTGATTCATGGGCTGAAGCCAATAATTTGGCTAGCTGGTCAGGGACTTGGAAGAAGTGTGATTGGAAAATTAGTGAGAGGAAAACATTGAGGAAGAGGTATACAAATGGACCTCTCCATGAGGGCAAAGGATGCGCAAGTATTTGTGTTCCTTGTTCCTCACCAAATGTGACTTCACCAGAGAAGAACTCCAGTAATCAACTAAACAGATGACTCATTGTGTGGATAATAGTGGATAAAAGAGTGAATAAGAAGATAATCTCTTTCCCAAGCTATGTTTGTCATTGTCCAGTGGACCCATGAAAAAGTGGCCATGATGGCAGGGATGGAGGATATGCATGAACTCAACAATTTGAAGTTCCATTCACCAAGGATGACCTGGCTGTGGCTATTGCATGGTGACAAATTTTCCAATAGTAGAGACCAACACTGAGTCCCCAATGTGACACCACTCCCTTATGTGGCAAGCCATTGACCTGGCAGCAGATTGATTATATTGGGTCATTTCCATTGTGATGAAAAGGGCAGTGTGTTATTCTTACTGGAATAAACACTTGTTCTGGTGATAGATTTGCCTTTCTTGAACATAATTATTCTGTCAAAATACCATCCACAGGTAAGAGGATAAGTAACATGAAAGATGATTGAAAAATTCATACAGAAACCTATTATTTTATGAGACACATATGCAGATGAAACACACACACACACACACACACACACACACACACACTCACACACACACAGTTCAATTGGAGTTACCCTACACAGAGGATAAATCTCTCAGAAGCTGCTTTATTTATAATAGCTGGAAACAACCCAGATATCCTTTCAACAGAGGAGTGGATACAGAAAGTGTGGTACATTTACACAACGGAGTACTACTCAGCTATTAAAAACAACGACCTCATGAAATTCTTACGGAAATGGATGGAACTAGAAAATATTATCCTGAGTGAGGTAACCCAATCACAAAAGAATGCACACCATATGTACTCACTGATAAGTGGATATTAGCCAAAAAGAAGCCTGGAATATCCATGATGTAACTTACAGACCATATGAAGCTCAAGAAGAAGGAAGACCAAAGAATGGATGCTTCAGTCCTTCTTAGAAGGGGGAACAAAATACCCATGGGAGGAAATACAGAGACAAAGTGTGGAGCAGAGACTGAAGGAAAGGCCATCCAGAGACTGCCCCACCTGCATCCATCCCATATACAGTCTCCAAACCCAGACACTATTGTGGATGCCTTCAATTGCTTGCTGACAGGAGCCTGATATAGCTGTCTCCTGAGAGGCTCTGCCAGTGCCTGACAAATACAGAGGTAGATGCTCTCAGCCAACAATTGGACTGAGCACAGGGTCCCCAAGTTAGAGAAAGGACTGAAGGGGCTGAAGGGGTTTGCAGCTCCATAGGAGGAACAAGAATATGAACCAACCAGACCCCCCCCCAGAGCTCCCAGGGACTAAACCACTGACCAAAGAGTACACATGGAGGGGACCCATGGCTCCAGCTACATATGTATAGCAGAGGATGGCCTTGTTGGATATCAATGGGAGGAAAGGCCCTTGGTCTTGTGAAGGCTAGATGCCCCAGGGCAGGATGGGGAAGTGGGAGTGGGTGGGTGGGTGGGGGAACACCCTCATAGAAGTAGGGGGAGGGGATAGGGGGTTTCTGGACTGGAAGCCAGGAAAGGGAATAACATTTGAAATGTAAATAAAGTAAATATCTAATAAAAAATTCAAAAAAGAAAAAAAAAAGCCCCAGTGCTAGGCATGGATATCTCCTCTTTAGTTTTTGGCTAGGAGTCTTCCAGAGATTCCCTCAAACAATACGGCCTATCACTATTGCTCCTGGTTCCTTGCCAGAACTGATATTAAAACTCTATTGCTGAAAACACCACATACTTTGGTCACAAGGAAATCAAATTGGTACTGGCTAGGCATCTTCTTCCCTATTCAACAACTTTCAGGGTACTGGAAGTTACTATACGGGCTGCTAGGGTCGAAAAGTATCAGTGGTCTTACAAAACTGTAAACCCTATGAACTACAACAATGAGTGGTGTGACAAGACATGTCTATGAAAGGAAACAGTGGCACAGATATCACAGGAGCAACCCACTTTACTATTGGATTTAAGACCTGCTCCACAGATAGGAGCTCATGCCCGATACTGTCAATTTGGCAAGAACCAATGGATGGGGAGGCTATAGGCTTCAAGAGTGAACATACTTCCATATTTTGCTAAATGGACGTAGTATTAAGCTGCCCTCCAAATTTGCATCCCTCTACCATTATGTTAGTGCAGCTCTCAAGCCTCCTCAGAGAAGTCTATTTCTGTAGTAGATGGCATCAATATAGAAGCAACTGCTGCAGAGAATAAGTGTCTGTGGAGTACTCAGCCGTAAATGTGACATCTGTATCATATTTCTTTCCCTGGTGCTCAGAGACCATCATAGAAGAAAGGGTAGAAAGATTGTAAGAGCCAGAGTTCAGAGAGAACAACGGCAAAACAATGTCTTTTGGTCATGACAGGGCCCTGCACTCAGGCACTTATAGAAGCTATGGTTGCTTGTACAAGACCACACAAGATCAAGCCAACCTACATTCTAGCATAGAAGAAGGAGGGCTCATGAGTCCAATCCTAGGTGATGATAGAAAAAAAAAAATGAAAACATCACCATCCACAGCCTCACAGAATACCTTATAGTATTCCACACAGCACTGCTTCACAGTGAAATAAGTGTGCCAGTAGGCTCATACTCATAGAATTCACTGCTTTACCATATTCTCCACCATGCTGAAGCAACTGGCTTTGATAGAACAGTGGAATAACCTTTTAAGCATTTAGTTACAGTGCCTACTAGGTGTCAATAGCCTGGAGTGCTGTGGTAGGGTTCTCCACAAGGCTGTATATATGTGTGTATGTATGTGTATATATATGTGTGTGTGTGTGTGTGTATTCTTAAAATATCATATA
>JADRCD010123682.1:0-10379 GCA_019843815.1 Montemys delectorum
TTTCTTTGTGTGGGTTTGCATTCTTAGAATCCAGCACCACCTTAAATTCTCCATAGGGCTCTGCTCTTCTTAAGCAAAGATGGTAGTCACAAGTATAGAGAGGCATGCAAGATCCAGACAGGAAAGAGAGAATAAGATCGTATCAACAGCCCAACTGCCCTGCACCAGAAAATGCATGTGTATTCTGCTGTCTCTACTATGAAAAAAAAGAGCAAGCAAACAAACAAAAAAGCCTGACATCATGGCTGCATCCTGAAACTCAGGCTTATTAAAGTGAGTAAGGGAACATTAAGCATAGGTGCATGCCTTCAAATGTGGTTGAAATGACTATGATAGAACACTAGAAGCCAACGTGACAGTGACAGCTTCTCGAAAGAACATCAATTGTCCATAGGACCCCACTATACCACTCCTGGACATTTATCAAAAGAACTCCATGTCAACACATCGCAGAGGTACACACCCAGGTTCGTTTCAGCACTAGTTGGTATTGAACTAAACTAGCATTTAGCTCCACAAGGAACCAAAACTAGGTGTCCAAGAAGAGAGGAGGAAAGTGTCATAGGCGCATGCAGAAGAATATTTTTGGCCACAAGGAAGAGCAAAATCATATCAGCAGTATTTGGGGAAGTTGTAGATACTTAAGTAGATGGGCCCAGTTGTAAGAAGTTGGTCACTCTGTGGGGACTTAGAAAGTTAGCCTTTTTCCTCAGTTCCTGTCCCTTTGTGCATTTTCTTTAGATAATTAACCAAAAGATCTCTCTTCAGCACAATATCTCACTGCTTAGATGTCTTGCCCAATACATTGGGCCAGGTGTTCGTGGACTTAACTCTCTGAAACCATAAGTAAAACAAGTATCTTCCTCCTCATCATTCTCTTGATCTTTTCCTCACCCCTTGCCTCCTCTTCCTTTTGTTCTTAAATTTTTTGAATATTTTGCCATAGTACATTCAAACTTTGTAATAATTAACTGCTGCCTCCACTAATAGTACTGTGTATTTTTTGAAGTATGTTACAATCTACTTACAAGTTAGGGTACAGTCCACTGTCTACAGATAATATTCAGAGCCAAATGTGAAGCTTAAGGTTAGGTCAACCTTACTTATATTTCAAGTTAACAAATTTAAACTTGTGTCCTATCTCTAAAAAGGACACTATATTTCTGGATAGCTACACTTCCAAATGGTTACTCCAAGGTGCTTGGAAAGCACATTCCAGGTAGGAAAATAGAGTAGAGAAATATGGAAAATGATTAGTCTCATGGGAGACATCCATGGGGGAGGTAAAACTCCTTTTCATTCAGGTCCACGGTATCATTTGTAAAATAATTTCTAGGTGATTGTAGCAGGTCCACAAACATTTGTTGAATATTTATGAGTGGTTATTGATATCAAAATAATTTTCTCATGGGGAGTTAATTAAGAATGGCATAATTTTGTTACTAGGAATGAAATGATCCCATGTAGAAGATCTTTGAGACCATGGCTATGTTTGGTTTTAAGCATTTACTCATACCAAAAGATTGTCATAACAGGAGGGTCTGATATCAGTCATGTGGTGTAGTTTTGACAAACTTCCCATGCTTTCAGTATTTGTGTCTGACAGGAGTTTTGAAACTTAGGAAGGGTGACTCAACAACAGTCTACTTCCTTTCATTGATTGTGTGAAAGGAACAGCTCATTGATGTCATTTGAAGCAAAAATAGAGGCGGGTAAATGAGGGGCTTGGTCACTGAGAAGGTTAAATGAGGGTTTGGTCATTGTGCCTAAACCAAGACTTTGCATAGCAGCCCTCTCTCCATAGTCTTTATAATAACTGCTCTAAAGGATGTCTGAGTCCTATAGTTGGAATAAAACCCATGTGTAGCCAGAAGCAAAGGGAACATTAAGACCACCTGGTGAAAATGTTTAAACAAAAGTCTTTGCCTTGCCTACCAATACCTGAAACTTAGAGATCCAAACTGAGAAGAAGTGGGCTCAGCTAATTTCTAGTCATTCTAGGATTCATTTGTAAAGCAAGGCAGTCCATAAATCGCTAAGAGGTATCACTGCCTGCTGGGAAATGAGCAATGTGGGCTGGTTCTGAGAATTCAGGAATCTGTACTGGGACTGATGCTGTGAACTAGGGCAGAGGGCAGAAACACAGGGTGCTTGGGTGGAGCTTTTTACCCAGGGAGCAGCAGACTCCTTGTCCCCAAATTGTCCCTGCTCAGAATCCAGGCTCCCTTTAGCATCATCCTTTTTCTGAATCACATTCACCAGAAACAGGGCATTGTCCTGTGTTCTGTGCAATGTCACAGCGAAGACTATCAAAACTCAGCCTCAGGAAACACCATAATGCCCTGCCACAGTGCACAAAGCATCCATCAACAGCCAAGACAGAACTCTACAAACTAGGAGATGTGGAAAGTAAGATCCCATTACAAGAAGGGATCTGAACATGGTAAGAATGCCTCTTCTGGAAGAACTCAGCTACACTGTGCCTTATTTGAATCTCAAAGGACAGGTGTACCTACATGGGCCCACTTAAGAGATAGAAAGTACACAGCGATTTGAAGGCTTTTTACAAAGGTTTTTGTACATAATCTATTTTGTAAATCATGTAGATCCAGGAGGTTTTAAGGATTATTTTAACTGCACACAGGTATAGTACATATTGGGATAGCCTGATGCACACACATGTGGAAAGAGTCACTTCAGGTGCTTAGATCTTCTTGCTGAAAATTAAGGAAGTAGGTTTTAGATTTCATAACACATGAGAACTCTGTAAAAGGATACAGAGAAATATTGAATTGAGGCATATCTGGAGCAGGTCCCAACATTCGAACAAGGCTAGGTCTCAGCATTCAAACATGCATAACCCCATTTGACTGTAGGACCTTAAGCAAAGTCTACTTCACATGGGCCCAGCCACCGTTCCTCATCTGTAATATGTAGCCCACGCACTTCTGTATCCCAAACCTAAAATTAATTCCTAGAATAAGAATGTGAAGAGTCTAGCTGGTTATCATGTTGGGCCTTTTACATTTCACCCAGTGAGGGAAGCTGATAGTGCATTCTTTGTTGATATATGTATATTTAATTGTCTTAAATAATATCTGAAAAAATATGCAATTAAGCATAATTTTAATGCAGAATATTGTGGTGATTTTAGTACTGAATCTTCATCTCCTTTGTTTGGAAAATTCTTGTGATCATACATGGCTAAGGAATATTTCAGTAGTGCTTTCAGAATACAAATCACTGAGTGTTCTATCCACACGTTACATAAAATTGACTCACAGAATCCTCATGTCTGAGAGGTCAGTGCTGTACAGTCCATCTCTCTCTCTAATGTTTAGAAGACATACACCCTTGTCCTTCAAGAAAGCAAAGTGTGGTAAACGTTTGATGTAATGCTAGAATGCATCGTTCCATCATTCCATCTAAGTAGCCATCACAAGGAAATGGTAGAGTTTAAAAGTGCCTGTAAAGGCTACAGTTTAAACATGCATGAGTGCCTACAGAAGGGGCCATCTTCTCCACTCTTGGGTCTCCTGGGAAGCCTTTCCTCCTAGCCCCATAGCAGGCAAAGCAAGCAAGGTGGATATATCCACTACATTCAGCTAGTTCCTGGGACAACTCTAAGTGTCTGAATCATCAAGAGAAGCCTTACCTTTCTGTGCCATAAAAACAAAGACATCTAAGTCCAGACTAGAGGCTTCGGGAGGAACGCTAATAAAGCAATCACAGATGGAGGATAAAAAGATTCTAGAGTCTTAATTCACAAGCCTTGGGAAGGGTCATGGAAATGAAAGGCAATTGACCTAACTTTCAGGCCTTTCTGGTCCAGGGCTCCCTCCGGCTGCCCTGTCTGCAGGCTTTCCAATACCCGGGGGCAGTCATATTTTCTTTCTCTTTTGGCGTCTCATAGATTTAATGTTCCTCTGTTGAGGCACAGTGAGGTGATTTGCCAAATAACTCCTTTTGGCAAAAAGAATGTGCTGGGTTATTATTCTTAGTCCAAATGAGCCAGACTGACTGTCTACACTGTGGGAATATGCCAGATAATTACTTTAACCATGTCTTTCCCTTCAGCCATGTATGCATGGTCCTCACATTCTAGATAAACTTGCTTAAACCTCTCACTGAATAATTCCTGGCAAGTAGCCATGCACTCAGGGTAATTTAATGTTCATCCTTGGTTTCTGCAGGGTGCCAGTGACAAAGGCAGGTTTTGTTTATACATAGGCTAAAAGGATTTTCTTTTCATCATCCAAACGAACTCTCCAAAACATGAAGCAAACAAGCACTCCGCTCAAGAAAAGAGTTTTCCATTCCAAGCTTTATGCAGGAGTCGCAGAGAACAGTGCTAAGGAAAAGTTGACATGGTTTAACTTTGAAAAACAGAAAGACACTCTAAGAGGGGATGGTGTGTTCTCCTTTCCCTGCCTGTCAAGTCAAGTGGTTGCTAATACATTAAATCATGGCTGATCCAATACTGTTTTCCCTTGTGAAACTGAAGACTCAAGTTGCTTCATTTTATTATGGGAAATAAATGATATCTTTGCAAATGAATTACTGTGTATTATAATCCAACATCACAAGGGAAAACTCTAGAGCCAAATACAGGAGGTGGGGACCCCTACCTGTGTCATTTGCTTAGATCATAATCAAGAATTTGGACATGTTTTCTTTACAAAAGTAACAGTAACATCATCTTCATATTTAAACCAATTAAATATACATAGATATATGTAGAAAAAATTTTATATGCTTTTTAACACAGTATTTTTTTTTACATCAAAAGACAGAAAGCTATTTGGAACTGGTTCCAAATATTTGTATGCTTTTCATAAAAAATAGTTTTCATTAAAAAAAAGTTTTACATGTATGGATATTTTACCTGCATGTATGTACATGCATCATATGTGTGCCTGGAATTTACAGAAACCAGAAGAGGGCATTGGATCCCTAGAAAGCTGAGTTACAGACAATTTTTTGTGATCTACTAGATGTGTGCTAGAACTTAAACCCAGCTCACCTGAAAGAGCAACCAGTGTTTTTTCTTAGCTGTCTCTCCAGCCCCAAATTTTGTATACTTTTCCAGAATAAAACACAAGATCTGTGGCAAGGATGAGTTAGGATTCTGAAGAATGTAAGAGAGGAGATAGACTGTCCTAGAACCTGGAATTGGGATGAAAACAATCTTCCTGTTGTTACACATTTTCCTCCTCAGTGCTTCAGAAGAAACTTGGGATCTCTGGGAGAACAGAGGAAAATGCAAATCGGAAGTACCTTTCCCATTTGTACTTTAAGCTATGAATGGCTCACTGGCTTGGATCCACAAGGCTATGACTGCCTAAGACAGGTTTGCCAATACATGTGTAGAAGAAGACTAAAAAAGACTTTAGAGTAGATTTAACAATCTTCCCTGAAGATTGTTAAATATTCCCTGGATATTTCCTGGAAAAGAGTGGTAACCAAGGAAACACTTCCCATTCCTCATCTCTGTCTCCTCGTCCTGGGGTCACTGGCAGGTCATGTTTCCCCATGGTCCTCTATGCCTTGTTAGAACACTGGGGTTGACAGAAATGTGGGCAGAAGCAATGTTGGTTGGGGCCAGAGAGATAGATAGCTCAGTGGTTAAGAGCATTCCCTGTACTTGTAGATGACCACTGTTAAGTTTCTAACAATGGCACCCCAGCTCTTAATGATCTGTAACATCAGATCCAGGGGATCTAATGCCCTCTTCTCTTCAGGCAGGCACCACACAGATGTGGTGTATGCATGCACATATAGACAAACATTAAAATAAAAAATCATTTTCTGGATGGTGGTGGAGCATGTCTTTTAAGGCATAGACAAGTAGATCTCAGAGTTCGTGGCCAGCCTGGTCTACAGAGTGAGTTCCAGGACAATCATGGCTACATAGAGAAACCCTGTTTAAAAACAAAACAGAACAACAACAAACAAAAACAAATAAAAAGAAGGAAAAGAAAAAATAATTACAAGCTCGTGAGTGCTTTCTCAGCAAAATCTCATGGGTCAAGATGGTCAAGTGAGAAGTTGAATTTTTTTTAAACAGATACTGCTTAGAGTTTAATGGTAAAAACAACCTAGGACACTGGCCATCTGCAAACAGTGTGTAGGTAGCTGTGTCCCAGCAGTCTCTCTCTCTTGACATTGGCAGGAGCCTTTGGTTGGTAGAACCGGCAACCCTTGGCTATATAGCTTCGAATCTGCTTCCCGAGCATGGGGGTGAATGATGAAAGACGGCTGAGTTTCTGGCTGGGGCCCTTTGCCACCTTCGGCTTGATGACCTTAGGCTTCACTAGAGCTGGTGATGGCCTCTGCACGTGCATTCACTGCCTTTGTGTTGTGGGTCTGCATCTTTTGGGGGGGGGTCTTTCTTGTTGTGCTTCTTAGCAAAGCGCATGCTCCTTAGACACTTGGGGTAAACCTCAAGAGGTTTCCCCCTCCTTAAGAGATTCATAACTTTGTGACCGGCGTTTCTTGGTGCTCCCTCTGTGCCATTTACAAGACTGGTTGTGTGTAGTATGATTCTTGAACTTTGACATGTCTGCGTGGTAACCGGAGGCACCTGGGACCAGAAGAGACAGATGTGAAATTGAATTTTGCTTTCTGTTTTCTAGATTCAAACCCATCAAATCAGTCTCCATAGTACTTCACTCTCAGACTGTCACCCGTCTCACCAAATGCATCATGGCAGGCCTGCTATTTTTCCTTCTGCCCACGCTCCTTACTAACCCATGCTGACTCCTCTGCAATTTAATTGTTTCAGATATCTTGAATCTATTGTGCTCTGATGATGTGAAATAATTGTTAACCAATTGGGTATTAGGATAAAAGCAATACTTTTCCTATAGACTTCTATATGTAATTTGCAAACAATTAAAAGCTTAGTTTTTCCTCTATTGTTTCAAGAGAGATGGCATGGTGTAAGTGAGGATCACTAGGTCTAAGTGAACCTCAGAATTTCTGGATAGATTGAGGTCCATGTTTCTGAAGGTCTTCAAGCCAATATCAGGCCAGCAGTTTGTAAAGCAACTCTCTCGTGGCTTTCAATCTGCAAACACCTGCTCTACCTCAAACATGAATAATAAACTTAAGACAAGTACTTTCCATGTATCCTTTCCTCCTTTCAAATTTGGACAAGTTTTTTTAGTTAACATGCCAGCCCTACCTGCTAAAATCAGGGGGCGGGGAGTGTTATTCCTTCTGCATGAAGATACATGAACCCAGTGGAGCGGAGCATAGGACAGAAAGACGTGAGATAGCTTTGTGTCTTTTGAGACTGTTAGTTGATTCTTTTCATTAGGATCCTTTATAATTGTGCAACAAAACACGTTACTGAATTTTGGGAAAATCATCCTGAATCTCACAAGGGTCTTTCTCCTTGTCTTTCAAAATAATAGGCATTTATTTTTAATTAATTTTTTAATTCATTACTTCCCCAGCCAATTTTATCCTTCCATCCCATCCCAGTTATCTTTCCTTGTCCCTCTCTCTTAACACCCCCTCGGGTTGATAACAATGCATTTTTTATTATATTTGTTGTCTTTATATATTTAATTGTGTGGGGGTTAGGTTATGTACAGGTAAAATATACATTAACAGAATTTTGTAAGTCTGTTTTTGTTATTTGTATTTATGAGATTTCAAGGCTGACCCCACACATTAGACGACAAGTGTGCTCATGTGTGAAAGACGTCTCTTCTTCCTTCCTGGCCATCAGTAGTTGCCTATAGTCCATTGTCTAAGGGCAGGACCCTGCAACAATTCTCCCGTTCCATGTTCAGAGATCAGAGGTCAGTTTGAACACTTCACCCGCATCCACAGCTCTTGTCCCTATGGGTCAGAGAACATTGAAGAGGAGGGAGCAGAGTGATTCCAGAATCCAAGGATGTCCACTATGAAACAGTATGTCCTAGAAATGGCTGCATAAACAAGACTAGAATAATAGCAATAGCAGCTCACTTATTTTTTTTATCATTCATATATTATGTATTTATTTGACTTTTCTTTTAGTGAAAATATTTTTTCATAACATATATTCTGATTATGGTTTCCTCAACCCCAATAACTTGGGGATCCTCCCTACCTTTCTTCCCATCCAAACTCAATGGCATCTTTCTTTGTAGGTTCTTTGTCGCATAATATTGATTCATGGCATTTGTTTACTTACTTATTTACTATTTTGACTGTTTTCTTAAGTGTTTACAGGAAAATTAGAACTAGCTCCACATTCTTCTTTCTAGGCAGGCACCATTTAGAGTTTAAGATTGCACTACTTGTTCTTACCATATTCTTGTTGCTTCCTTGTTCTATTTCCCTTGAATGGCCCACGATCAAGCATATTTTACCAACATGGGTTTATTGTTTCATTTAAATAAAAGGCACAAAAAAATTGAATATGCAGTGTTCCAGGTTTTCTGGGAATTCTGAGGTGACTTCTTTGCACTCGTTGTTGATGAGCTTCAAATCTGTCTTTCACATTCAACCCTTTTATTTTTTCATGTCTTCAAAGCCAAACCCATCTCTAAGTGATATGTTTTAGATGGTCACATCAGAATTTCAAAAAAAAAAAAAAAGCCAACAGATTATAGTTTGTTTGTAACCAACAAATATGTCCTTGTCCCATACAGCTGCCTTTATATCAAAGCCAAAACATGAGCTCTAATTCATACCTGCCAATCACTCCAAAGTTCTATCAAAAATGTTCTGGCTTCCTCTGTAACTTGTTAATAAGTGAATATAGTAGTAGTAGTAGTAGTAGTAGTAGTAGTAGTAGTAGTAGTATGTGTGTGTGTGTGTGTGTGTGTGTGTGTGTGTGTGTGAGCATGCATCTCTGTCTGCACACATATATGTGAATGTTCATAGGCATATCAGAAGTATTGTTTCCCAGGCACTACCCCCCTCTCCATATTTTGAGACCTGGATTTACCAAGTAAGCTAGATTGGTTAGCCAGCAAGCCCACAGGAATCTACTTGTCAATGTTAGTACAAGCATGTACCACCACAACCATATTTTTTATAAACATGTGGGTTCTAGGCACTGAATCCAGGTCTTCTTGCTTTCATTGGATGTATTTTACCAACTAAGCTGTCTTCCCAGTGCCAGGCATTAACTTTTAAGTTTTAAAGATGTGTTCAATAGTCGTTGTCTTGGTGATGTCTGATTATTGTATCCTTCAAGTATTACTAAGTCTTTTCTGAAAGGAAGCTGTAGATATCTATGTTCCATTCGAAGCCTGAGAGATTTAAGTGTAAATGACTCTGCTTTCTTATCTCTTCATTTTCTTCTGAGTTCTACTCTCACCATCTTCCAAATTAGGTTTCAAGGTAAACCTGCAATAGGATAAAGACTGAAACTGGGTGTATGTGTGTGTGTGCGCGCGTGTGCGTGTGCTTTTTAAATTACCTGTGCCAAATTTAAAGTATAAATTTCAGAATTATTTACCAATTATACAATAGAGTTACTGATTCACTTATATGATTCTGAATAAAGATAATTTTTCCAAAATACTCAATTTTTCTCATAAAAACTATTTATGTAACACATTAAATTACACACCCATTAATTTTGCATTCTATAAGAAAATAACATGAAAGTTACTAAACATAAAGGGTAAGTTAAAAAAATGCTTCTCTATCACTAAAACTGTTCCCACATTGATAATATTTAGGAAGATGAGATGTTCATTTTCAAAATTTTATTTTGCAATAAATTAGAACAAACTATTTCTGCAGTGTTTGAATTATAGTTTTAGTTCTAGAACCACTAAGTATTTATGCGTTTCAAATAATCCCTTGGTTGTGATTTTTAGAAAATACAACCTGTTTCCAAATAACTAAAAATGCATGCTTCCTATTTCTTTAGTTTTTACTTTCTTGTATCTTTTCCTCTAAATAAACTATATTCTGCTAATGCTTGACAAACTGAATTTTGTTATATGACAGATACATTTATTTAATTGTCAGACGCAAACACATGTTCCAGCATTAAGAAGTGGCTGTATCTATCTGAGTCAGCTGCTGGGTAGAGCTTCTCAGAGGACAGCCATGCTAGTTTCCTGTCTGCAAGCATAACAGAGTATCATTAATAGTGTCAGACATTGGTGCTTGCCCACAGGATGGGTCTCTAACCAGGCCAGCTATTGCTTGGATAGTCCCTCAGTCTCTGCTCCATCCCCTGTCCCTGTGTTTCTTATAGACAAGATAAATTTTGGTTGGTTCGAATTTTTTTCTTTTTTCTTTTTTCTCTTTCTTTCTTTCTTTCTTTCTTTCTTTCTTTCTTTCTTTCTTTCTTTCTTTCTTTCTTCCTTCTTTTCTTTCTTTCTTTCTTTCTTTCTTTCTTTCTTTTGTTTTTTTGTTTT
>JADRCD010123688.1:1057-19321 GCA_019843815.1 Montemys delectorum
CCTAGTTACAGCAGTGTTTTGGGAATGCCAGTACCATGAATGACCACCAAGGACAGCAGCAGCAATGGAGTACAGGCATCTGGAGCCCAGAAGACAAGATGTGTGCTACAAAGGGCAGAGCTGGAGAAGTGACCAAAGCCCTTGGAGGAGCCCAGAAGATCGTGAGTTGGATCCCAGACATTGGTTTTGCTTTTGATTGTGACTGTGCCCTGATATTTTTCCCTCTTGAAGGAAGAATGTATTTTAGTGGAGCCCACAGTTAAGAGACTTTGAATTTTAAAAGATATTAGACATTTTAAATTGATTGAACTTTTAATATGTAAAGACTGTGGGACTTTAGATCTTGGGGATGAATAAGAACATAAGGGTTGAGGCTTAATAGTGATGTGTTTGTGTGTCAAGTTGACAAGGGGTCAATTGTACTGGCTAGTTTTGTGTGTCAACTTGACACAGGCTGGAGTTATCACAGAGAAGTGAGCTTCAGTTGGGGAAATGCCTCCATGAGATCCAGCTGTGGGGCATTTTCTCAATTAGTGATCAAAGGGGTGGTGCCATCTCTGGGCTGGAAGTCTTGAGTTTTATAAGAGAGTGGGCTGAGCAAGCCAGGAGAAGCAAGCAAGCCAGCAAGGAACATCTCTCCATGGCCTCTGCATCAGCTCCTGCTTCCTGACCTGCTTGAGTTCCAGTCCTGACTTCCTCTGGTGATAAACAGCCATGTGGATGTAAGCTGAATAAATCCTTTCCTCCCCAACTTGCTTCTTGGTCATGATGTTTGTGCAGGAATAGAAACCCTGACTAAGACACTGAATAAACCCTTTCCTTCCCAACTTGCTTCTTGGTCATGATGTTTGTGCAGGAATACAAACCCTGACTAAGACACTAGGTAATGCTCTGGATCAATCTGCACCCTATAGATTTGTAATATTTTTGTTTATGACCAAAAAATATTAAACCTACCTATTTCCAAACATTATTATTTGGCAAGCCATGCCTATAGTTTTCAACTGAGTGTTCCTTCTCTAAAATATACTTTTCCTGGAAATAACTATAATTTCAATAGAATTTGAAGAGTTGCATGTTTTCACACAGTTGAATAGTTTATGGCATTCAGGGGTGTGTTTCAGGGATGTAGAGTTGCCTGTTGTCCAAATATCATATATAATTTGAACACCCTCATTATTTTTTATTTAAGAAAAATGACTGGTTTCATATAGGTAATTCCTCTCAGTTCCTAAAAAGTAGATGTGGTGTGAATTTTTATTACAATCTGTGATCTGTTGAAACTAAAAATCACAGGAGTCTGATGGTTAAGGTCTGAAAAGTCCAAACCTTGTTTTTACATATTCTGGGAAAAGGGTGTTGCTTATGCAATTCCACCTTGAGGAAACAGAAGGGGGTGATTATTTAGAGAAAGAGGGAGCAGGAAAAGGGGGTGGGAGGAGGCGTTTGAGACGGGTGAATGAGACCATTACTATGACAATATTACATACATGACATAGATATCACTATGACATACATGAGAGTCACTCGCTTGCAAAGTTCCAGGCTCTGTGGACAAGCTAGACCTTTGCCCGTAGACCAGTTTGTTACAGTCGACATCTAAACCCTCAGTGCCACACGTGACTCCGAGAACTTTTGCTCTCTTCTCAGAATAAATGGTCTCCTTTTGTCCACTTCCTCTCTCCCCAGGGCTTTCTTTTTTTCCTACAGCTGAAGTTTTGTATTCTTATTTCTGACAACTGACTGTAATTATAACTTTCTATGGTCATGTGATTTCTACGGTCATCATATAGATTTTAACGTGCAATTATATGACACAAAATGACATTCATACCGATGTAATAGCCGAGCACCAACAAGACAAAGAAATAAGACAGAAGTCCGCATACTCTTGGTTCAAACTGATACATTTTTCTGATAATAGCAATTTGTTTCATTTGTCTATTTTCCTTATTTGAAGTACCTAAACTTCTGTGTGCTGGTGTTTTCCAGACAGCGAGTAAGGGCACAGAAAAGGGAAAGCGTGTATAGCTTTACATAGCTTGAAGAGAGGAAATAAGGCGGTCCTTGCTCCATTTTACAAATTTCATCTAAGGTGGTTGTAAATGACCTTGCATTTTTCTCCGCGAAGCAAACCTGCTTTTAACTGTTGGAGAGCGCCACCTTGTGGACACGAAAAGCTTCTCCAGTTCCTACTTGCTGCTTCAAGTTTGTGGGTGGAAGGTTTAGTGCTAATGGCAAGGTAAGGGTGGAAGGTAAGGGCAAGCTTGCCTCCTGAAGTCAGGATAAGAACTATTTAGGACAAGCTGACCTCTAGCACGCCAACAGTTACTAGGTTTCCACTAATTACAAGATATTCGTTTGGTTTGCCTGGGATAGGAAACAGTTGGCCTTTCCTGATTCTCATTACCAGAATCAAACGAAGCATGCAGTTTCTTAAGAGTTCTGGTTTGATTCAACTGTGCCTCCATTATATGCATTCAAGAAAAGACCGTGTGCTCTGGTAGTACAAAAAAAAAGGCATTTGGAAAGGAAGCACTGATAATTTCTCTGTTGGAAAGTTACTGGGGTCAAGTAAATACAGTATTTAAGATGAATGGTCTATTTGTGTTGGGATTTGAGGAAAAAAAATATTCAAAATGTAAGGACCTGATGTGCCAAGTACTTAGAATTAAGGACATCGGAAGGACTCAGAAGTCAAGCCAGAACCAAGGCCTCTCTGAATTTATTGAGTATACGTTCTGCTTGACATAACTCTCATTTCCCTCCATCATATCAATAATGGTCTATCAGACTATCACATTGCTATCTTGGAAATATGGGGATAGATAATATACTATATAGACTTAGCTGGTTCTTGTTAGTTTACATGACAGTATGCAAAGCAAGCATATGAGAATCACTGAGTTTCCACAGAAGGCTGCCCATGAGAAGAGACTAACCTGTCTGTCAGAGTTTAGCCTGCACAGACTCACTTAAGCTGACCTCTGGCCTTCCAGGTCTACCATGGAGTCGTTTGCTCTTTACCCTGGTGCTTTTAGTCCTGTCTCATTGCTAATCTGTCCTCAGGGCAGTCACACCTCTGCCTTGCTCTGGAAACACCCACCCGTGTGTCTGCCCTCAGGACATGCTGTGCCTCCCTTTCAGTTTGCCTAGGTCTGACTGGTTTGTGTAAGCTGCAACCAAAGTGATATTCTCGTGAACTCAATTTTCCAGAGGTCTCAGATTTATAACTTTAACTGTAATATATACATACAAGACATATTTATGCTTGGAATTTATTTTGTCATTAATCTGGAAATAGCTTTTAATTTCTTGCAACTAAATATGTTAGGAAATTTATTCCAAAGAATTTTGAAACTTTAAGCAATTTTTTTTGTTCTTCCTTTCTGTTTCTTTCTCTTTACACACACACACACACACACACAGACACACACACACACACACACACACACACACACATGCCTCACCTGTTTCTTCTTATGAATTAAGTTCACTAGCTGCCTGTCAGAATTCTGTGCTTTCTTCTTTGTATATATTTCGAACACTGACTTTAATAAGTTGTTCATTCTATTTGTGAAACTCAGCCCTTTGCAAACATATTTATATCAGCACCAAGTCATAATGTCTACTGCAATATCTAGAACATTAATAAAAAGTGCTTCACGAGTATCTTTAAATATTTTCTACAGTGCATAGAATTTTGCTTTTCATCCTACAAGCATAACTCACATTAGTACAATGGAAGTTTGTATCAGTCACAGAGAAAGTTCTCAGATTTGAAATTCTGTTTGGCAGTGATAGAAATAATAGCCAAAGGGATTATGAGGTTCACACGGAAGCCATTTTCACAAACTAACAGATGCAAAGTGGTAATTGACAGCTTAGGGATAATGACGTTGTTTTCTTGCCGTAGGCATCTTGAAAGCACAGCAGTCATCATCCATCATGGCCACGCTTCAGTTCTGCATGCTCAGAGTCAGCATCTTCAGTGGCCATCAGTAGCTTCAATTCTTTCACGGACCCCTATTCTTTAGAGTTGTACTTTGGGACAGGTGAAAGTAAAGCTCTACCGTGACATATAATTTGACCTTTCTGATTCTTTAAAACTTATTTTTACCATGAACCTCAAAAATTAAATTATGGCAGTAATAATTCTTGCTATATCCTGCCCTTTCAAATGGTATTCCTGAAGACAGTATTGGAAATGAATCCATACCCAGAGAAGCGAGAGAGAAAGAAAGAAAAATTTTGTTTATAGATTCCGAATTGCATTTAGGAATTCATACTTTTACATGAATCAGAAATTTCTACAACTGTCTTTAGCATACATCACATTGTCAATTCCACCACAAGGGCTCACAGTACACCGTACCTTCATGTGGTTCTCCCCGTCTTTGCTTCCTCCGCCATCAGGAATGCCGAGGGGAGCAGCCGGCAGCTCTGACTGTGTGTAATGATTTACTAATCACCAATGGCCGGTTGTCCTAGCTTATCAGCTGCTGCACAAATGAAACTGCACATTCCCCACGATTTGTTTGAGCACCGTAAGTGACTGGTACGACTGCTTCCTGTTACCATATCCCTCAACACCTGTTTTTGCTGCAGCTTAGTGGGCAACAGGTGGTAGCAATAACCTGGATGTGTAAACTTGCTGCTTTACCAACTTCCTAGGGGTGGTATGGAAGTTCCAGCAAAACAGGGGCTTGCCAGGCCTTTGGAATGCTATGAGTCCGTGAGACTCGGACACAGATGTTGCTGTCAGGTGGGTCTAGTCTGACTTCTCTGTAAGATTGCCGACTTCATTCCTCTGATCAGGTTTAGAGTTCTATTCAGCTCTGCTGAAAACTTTCTGATGACAATTTTTTTTTAAAAAAAAATAATATTAAAGTTTAACATCATCGAAGAGAGTTTCCATGGCTTGAGATATACTATAGATGGAATTAAATTATATTAAAATAGAAAAACAGGTAAAACATATATTTGTCAATTTAACTTAAAAATCAGTGTTCAATACCACATAGTTAAGTAAGTAGACATTTTAAAGAAAAAGTGCTATGTGCCACAAGCAAACAGAGGGACATAATGGCATTCGTTTTTAAGCTTCATGAAACATTAGTACATGAACTCCAATGGCTGGCTTTGATTTTTATTTCAGACTGTAATGTACTTTTGTACTCAGCCTCTCTGCGTCATCTGTTTGGAAGAAGACCACTACTTTACTCGAGATTGTGGTCCTGTGGACATTGTTACTTAATCCTATACAAAACGTCATCAAGTAGTAATTGCTACAATGTTAGTTACAGCATAGAAGCAGTAATCCAATTAATACGTAGCTCATGTAGAGTTATGTTAAAAATCAGTAATTATTTTACAAAACTATTTACATCTATGACTTGAAAACATGGAACTTTGTTTATTTGAAAAAAAAAAAAAACCAGACTTACTGGGCCACATCATGTTCTAAATATTACTATATTTCTCTTCCCAAGCCAAACTAGTCATAGTTGTTAAGTTTACCGGTGACCTAAATCTTGATGCTCTCAGAACGTAGGAAGTTCAGTGTGATAGACACAGGGTTTACAAAATTTAACATTTCACTCCAGAGGTAGATTTTTGTTGGTGGCAGGGAGTTTGTGCAGCTCTTTCTCCTGAAATAACACTCTGACTCTTTCAGTTCTGAGTACCACAAAGACCCAACACTAAAGACTTGCCATGTCCACTTGTCTACTCCAGTAAAGTCTGCAGTATCAGGGTTGAAAGCCTGATCATGGACAAGAGGCATTCTGACTTCAAAGGGAGTTTGTGCCTCCTGGGTATTCAGTCACTCACTGGCATCTCCTAACTCAGACGTGTTCATGTTCCAGATTAGTCTTTCCAATTGTCAGCACACCTTCTTATTCAGGCATAAAGGTACCCCAAGAAATGATTTGTAAATGGCTAAAACTTAAGATTGGGTATTGTTCCCTGGCCAGCACAACATTCCAATATATCCTAATTTATTACCAAGCTGTCATTAGCTTAGAATTTCTCACAAGGAAGCTGCCTTATCAGACAGGGTGTCCTCAGAGTTAGCAACAGAGGTCAGGCACTATTGCTTACTGTAAACATAGAAATTTTAGGGCAGTCCCACAGAAGACAGAACTGTTTTACATACCAGAGTAATTGAAGGACTTCCCACAGTTAAGGGCGTTTTTCAGGAACTGCTAGATTGGGACTTCCTGGTGCTTACCTCCAGCAGACCCAGAGAATTAGCTTGGGATTGCCAAAATAGCCCCAGTGGGAAGGGCAACACTGCTTTTCCACTTTGCACCTGGATGCCTGATCTTACTGACCTTGATGTGACTGTTACTTGCCTACATGACTTCTGTCTTCCTGTCTGATCTTACTGATCTCGATGTGGCCCTCACCTGCTTATGTGACTTTTGTCATTCGCCCTGTTGTCTGTATACTATATAAACCTGGTTTTCACTTTGTGCACAGACTTAGACTTGGACATACTTATACATTCAGATTCAAGACAGAGCATTCGAACTTCGAGCCTCATGCAGTCCGCAACCCTCTGGGCCCAAAGCACTCTGGCCTGGGGGTGGGGGGTGGGGAGGGTGCAGCACCTGTCCAGAAGAGGTGGCTGCTTTAGACCCAGTGTTTTTCAGGTGGCCTCAGATGTACCTCAACTGCTGAGCTGCCAGATTTTTCATTTCTCTTTTGTAATGACTGTAAAAGCCTGATGCCATTTTTAAGAAACGCACTCAGACTCAGCACTTCCTTGTGTCGACTCTGTTTGTCACTCACTGAATTTTTTGCCCACCTAACCAGAACTCTCATCCCGTGGAACAAGAGGTCCCTGCAGCAAACCCAGTCTGTGGCAAAGACTGTCTAACTAGTTCCTGAGTGACAATGGTAACACATGGCATCCTTGAGGTTAAAGAGATGGCCTGGCAGTTAAAAGCACTTGCTGAGTTGGGTGAGGACCTAGGCTTTGTATGCAGCATCCACATGCAACTCACAATAGCCTTTACTCCTAGGAGAACCTGATGTCATTTTTGGACACAGCACGTACTTGCATGTGAGGTTCACATCCTTTTACACAGTCACACACACATACATCAAGTAAATAATACATATACATTTTAAGGGAAAAATAGTGTCTTTTCACTCTAAAGAGGGTTGATTTAGCTCTCTGATCAAACTATCCTATGTTTGCTTTTCCTGGAGACACAGTAATCATTTCATAAAAATTTGGCTTTTAACTGTATGTGTCAGATAATAACACAGAGTATAGGATCCTATATATACTTGATGTGGTCCTTGGGATGAAATCTAGGTATTCATACAGTGTCAGAAGCCATCTAAGATAGGCTAAGGCTAGCTGGGGACCTTCCTGGAGGTGGCCCACCATCTTTGCATGGTCTGTGATGGATCAAGCTTGAGAAGCAAAGCTCCAAGAGACTTCATCCCAGGATTGCTTCTTCCATTTGATATGCCTTTCCTGTTAACTTTACATACCTTAAGGGTTCCTAGACATTTGCCCACCCTATTGAGCAGACTTCCTTCAGATCAACATAAAGATGAATTTTCATGAATTAATGCTGTTTAGATGAACTAATGATTTTATAGAATTCCTGATTTGATTCAAATAATCTTAGGAAGAAAGTTTGAAGAGATGGTTTTAGTTGTTTTGCTAGAAAGATGTAATAAAATTAGAATCAAGAACAGAATGTGTCCATTCCTCATAATAAGTAAAGGCTACATAATAAGTATAATGAGCTTTTGTAATTACACTAACAAGAGAAAAAGTCTTGGGATGAATTTGTGTTCAAGAAAGAAATCAAGTCCAAGGATGAAGACATAGCTATGCACTGTAAGACTAGGTCTTGTAAAAACTGTTGCTTGGAACTTATAATGAGCTACTGTATGAAACACTGCTTTGAACTTGTTATTGATACCTTTCTGTAACTCCCCTGTTTTGTAACATTTATTCTATGAGATAATTCTTTTTTACATAGAGAACTTTTGTCTAAAACCTATAAAAAGATGAAACCAATAAAGAAAGATAGTGTAGCCATTTTCCATAGCATCCAGTGTAAGTGTATGTGTGTGTGCATGTTTGTGTATGTATGTGTGTGTGTGTGTATGTGTGTGTATGTGTGCACGCACACATGTGCATGTATGTGCGTGTGTGTGTGTGTGTGTGTGTCTGTGTGTGTGCATGCACATGTGTGAGCTTTGTCTGTGCAAGGGACGTCTTTGCTTTCCTTTCTTTGCTCTCTAGTCCAAAGAAAGTGAGTGTGCTTCAAGTGTCTTGCCTGTCTAGGAACGGGCTCCTGGCTGACTCACCAGAGAAAGAAAGTCTAGCAATAAAGGCTTAATTCTCTGGTGCTAAACAGCATGTATTCCTTCACCAGACACTGGTGCTTATTTAAGCAAAAATAATACGAGAGTTAAAGAGTTAAATTTCCCCTGTGCTTATTTAAGCACAGAGAGTGAAAGAGAAAAGAAGCCATGAGTTTTCAGACACAGAATAAGAAAAAGAGTGTCAAGTTTCCTGAAGCCATTTAGCCTCCAGTACAGTTAGAGATAGTTGCAAGGGACGGATCATCAGCCTTTTGGCTTTCATCCATCTCTGTGTTCCATATCAGCTCTGCAATGCAAAAGACCAGGGCAGGTCCCCAGCAATGCAGGTAGAGAAACACTCTACTATTGTGTATTGTGTGTTGGTATGAGTCTGTGCACGTACTAACAGCTTCCCATGGGCATAGAAGGAACCATAATTACAAAAGGACATAAAATATCTGATGTGGGTACTGGGAACTGAACTTGGGTTCTCTGCAAGAAAAACACGTAACATCTGAGGCAGCCTGTTTACCATTTCTAGAAATAATTAGTTTTTATAAGGATCTCTGACTTCCGCACTGAGTCGTACACCACATGGGACCATGATACTATCCACTGTTCCTGTAAATACTCTTGATAATCTTACCCACATCCACCTAAAATATCTTCCTGCACATACAGTCTTTGTCGTCTGCATATGCTTATCTAACATGAGTACTTCTGTATCTTGAATCTGAAATGTTTAATAAAATATCCATGTGTTAAAGTTTTGGTGCTGTGAGAGGTGGGTAACATGTTGAGAGTTAGTATTAAGAGGTGGGGTTTAGTGGAAGGAAGTGAGCACACTGGGAGCATGACTTTGGGTTGTTATGACCCCAAACACTTCCACTCCGACTTATTTTTTTCAACCACTACCAAGTGAACAGCCATCTTTGTCACACGATTCCATCATGTTGTCCTGTCTCACTACATGCCAAGGGGAATAGAGCCAACTGCCATGAATTGAAATCATAAGCTAAAACTAAATCTTTCTTTCTTTTAAGTGAATTTATCTCAGGCTTTTGTTACAGTGACAGGCAGGGGTGAGTGCCAGTGTTTCACTTATTAAAATTAAGTGTATGTATACTGCTGCATTAAAGCTTGTGCCTCCATACAATTGACATTTGAGCTGATGAAAAATGTATTCTTTACTAAAAAACAAAAAACAAAAAAACAAAAACCGAGAGCCATGAGTCATATAACTCAGTCGTTAGATTTCTTTTTTTTCTTTTTCTTTCTCTCTTTCTTTTTTCTTTCTTTCTTTCTTTCTTTCTTTCTTTCTTTCTTTCTTTCTTTCTTCTTTCCTTCCTCGCTCTCTCTTCTTTCCTTCCTTCCTTCTTCCCTTCCTTCCTTCCTTTCTTTTCTTTTTGCAGCATTTTTATTTATTTATTTATTTTATTGGATTTTTTTTTTTTTTTTACACTTCCTTACCACTGTCTATCATCAAAGGAAGTCAGAACAGGAACAGGGTAGGAACCACTGCCATTTTGGATCAACACCCTAGCACCAGCAACAATGGGCTGGGCCCTCCATCAATGGGTTATTAAATAAACAAAAATGTTCTATAGGTACTTCTACATGTTCTATATCCCCATTTTATGGGGCATTTTCTCAGCCAACTGGCATAAACCAAGCCAACATAACACTATTGTCAACTCTAGAGATTCAGCACAACTAGGAAACATCACACCCACAATTCTGATTGCTAGGATCTAACCCCTCCATGGATGCCAGAAATTTCAGCATCCAACTCTGCTCTTGAAGATTAGCTTCCCACAGCCAATGGAACATCTTTCAATACCCTGCACAGCTATATTGGATATTTTCTTTATATACATTTCAAATGTTATCCCCTTTTCTGGTTTCCTCCCCCCTCATAGAAACTCCTTATCTCATCCCCCCCTACTCCTGCTTCTATGAAGTTTATCACCCACCTCCCCACTCCCATCTCCCCACCCTAGAATGTCCCTACACTGGGGCATAGAGTCTTCACCGGACCCAGGGCCTTTTCTCCCATTGATGCCCAACAAGGCCATCCTCTGCTACATATGCAGCTGGAGCCATGGGTCCCTCCATGTGTACTCCTTGGTCAGTGGTTTAGTCTCTGGGAGGTCTGAGGGGGTTGGGTCTGGTTGTTTGCTATTGTTGTTCTTCCTATGGAGTTGCAAACTCCTTCAAATCCTTCAGTCCTTTCTCTAAACTCCTCCATTGGGGACTCTGTGCTCAGTCCAATGGTTGGCTGCAATTTCTTAAGAAGGACAAGAAACTTCTTGGTGATGCAATGAGGGAACAAAGCTAAGGGTTAGATGCAAAACCTGAACTCATGGTTACTTTGAACTCATGGTAGAGAGTTCAAGAAGAACTCAAGAAGATTTCAAGTTAAAACTAAAACTTGCAAGGAAGTCTACTTCTTGAAGAGCTGTCCAGGAATTGACCAGAAGCTGTGGAGGGGAAAAAAAAACCCTATAATGATCAGTTTATGTGTGATGGATGTGTGTGAATACACGGGGTTTGTATGTGTGCTCATCTGTATGTGTGTGCATAGAATCCAGAGGTCAACACTCAGTGTCTCCCTCTATTTAGATATCCTCCCCGTCCTTAGTTCTTGAGCTATGGTAGCACAGGATGATAGAGATTTGTATTAATTCATAACCTTCTACTCCATCGGGAGTTCACTATTTCAACTAGATTGACTGTGCAGTGAGCCCCTGAGATCCTCCTGTCTTTGGTACCTTAGTGTTGGAGTTCTTACAGGTATTAGATGCCACACCTGGATATTATTGGGTACTGGGGGTCACTAATCATGTCCTCAGACTTAATAGGGCAAGCACTTAACCCATTGAATCATTTTAGAGAGTGGAAAAGATGTATATTTAATAACTCCTTTATGAAGTTACTCTAATAATAGGGTTAGAGAAAAATGAATAAAGTACCATATATGTAAACAAATGGAAATTATAGTTTAATTTTTGAATATACAGGCAAAATTCTTGTATGCAGCATTTTTGTAAGAACTCAAACAGCAATCTTAACCAAGTTTACTTCAATCTTACAATGTTTTTATTATTGAAATTCATTAATTGTGTTAACATATTTCAACCAAATAGGGAAACCTTGTGATTATCTCAGTTCACTTAGAAGCTTTGCATATCACATGACCGTGTGCGTTCCTGTGAGTTCTCATGTGTGTAACGGTACACATTCTTGGGCATGTGCATGAATATGGAGGGCAAAGCTTGACATATAGGTGTCTTCTCTGACTGTACCATGCTGTAAGCAGAGTCTCTCGCTTGGTCAGGACCTCACCAAGTGGACTAGGCTGGCTAAGCATAGAGTTCAGGAGTTGTTTCTACCTGCCCAGTGCCGGAATTACAAGTATACATCCAGCATTTTTTGGGGAGCTCTTGAGGACTGAACTCAGTTTCTCAGGGTTACATATTTACTGGATTCACCCTAGACTATGATAACTTTTAAAATTAAAATTCAAAAATAAGTAAAGATGAAAAGTAATCAGCATGGAGGTGTGACTAAAAACTACCTAATAAAGTGTCCGGTGAAGTATACTACATAATCCTTAGGTAAAATACTTTTTCCTTAATTCTTAAAGATGTATTGTTTTTATTTTATGTGCATGAGTATTTTGCCACATATGTCTGTGTACTATATGTCTAACTGGCACTCAAAGAGGATAGAAGAGAGTGTCTTCACCTTTGGAACAGGAATTAAAGACAGTTGTAAGTTGCCATGTGGGTGCTGGAATCAAACCTAGGTCCTATGGAGGAACAGTCAGTGCTTTTAACTACTGAGACATCTTAAGAGTTGTATTTTCATGAGAAATTATATAAAGCTATCCTATTGTTACATTGGAAACACTAAAAACTATATCACGAGGAAAATAAAAATAATTAAAAGCAATTAAATTACAATATAATTTGATGGTATGGCAGTTTATAAGGAAAAGTCAAAGAAATTTCTGAGCAAACTGTTGAAGTATTTATGATTATAAACTGAATTTAAAGAGTAACAGCATCCCAGCATTTGTAATTAATAATTTAAAAAGTGACGGTAGACAAATAGCTTAACTACAATTGATACAGGAATGATAGTTATATATATGCACATATGCTTGCTTTCATGTGCATAGGAACTATTGGTGCAGCTAATCAGGTGTGAAAATAAACATCTGCATGCAATCATGTATCATTGCCTGTATTTACATGAGTGGGTGAATTCTTATTGCTTCTTCTTGCCCTAGAGGAAGAACTATCTTTAAGATTTTTGGAATGTCTTTTCAGAAAAATGCCCTAAGAAATTATTAGAGGGAGTACATAACAAATCAATGCTTAAAAAACATTATTTGACTCTGTTGTCAAACATGTCATGAACAATAAAAGCCACCAAAAGGAATTTCTTTTGCAATACATGGAAATATAAATGATTAAAATTAAAACTTATAGATTAGCAGAATATATGAAAGATACAGAAGAAAGAGGATCTGACACTTTCACATTGTAATGGTGTTCCCTATATTCATAATCCATCCATGTTACCAAAATGGCATGCCATGCTGTAACAGTGAAAGCAGCAGCCACCTAACAACTTCATGTGCATTCTTGATCTGTGTTCATAGGCAGGCACTCTTCCTGTGCCTGGAGTGTAACCTGTCAGGCTTGTAACAGACTGATTTCAGTAAGCATTGTTAATTGTTAAAGTTGTACCAATGTTGACTTTAACTAATGCACCTCAGCAATTTTCTCTAAGATGTTTCAATGAACATTTTGAAAGATCAATCACAATCAATCACATTGGTGAGTTATGTTATATTTGGCAATATTCTGTAACAATTACCAATTACAAGTGATTCCAGGTAAGTGAGGACTAAATTAGTGTAGTTTATTTGGACCTTGCGTACTAGACAACCTATTACAGATATGGGAGCTAGATTTTTACCCATTTCTTATTGATTTACCTATTTGTTTTGTGTATGTGTGGTATGTGCTTGTATCATATGTGTGTATCTGTGTGTTGTGTGTCTTTGTACCTGTGTGCTTGCTTCTGTGCATGTGTGGAGGCCAGAAGTCAGTTTTATGAGTCGTCCTTTATCAGTCTTCACTGTATTTTCTTGAGATAAGGTCTCTTCACGGAATCTGAAGCATGTTATGAAGGTAGACTGGTTGGCCAGCAGGACCCCGGAGTGTCTGTCTCTGTGTATTCCCAATTGCTGGGAATATAAAATAAAATGCCGCCATGCTCAGCATAATGTGGATGCTACAGCTCTGAGCTGTGACTCTTGGGCTCCATACAGCCATCACTTTACACACAGAGCTACTTGCCCATCCCAGGATTAGAAGTTTATTTATCAAAGTCAAAAATGTAGTGAAAAAAGGGTAAACATTCCTGTTATGTAACTGATTTAATGTAGTTAGTTTTTGAATTGTGGATTCACATCCGTCATGCATGGACAGACTTAGGACTTACATCGGCTCCTTTCCTCCTTTGTGGGACAAAATACACGACAGAAAGAAATTAAGGCAAGCAAGGTTATTTGGACTCCCAGGTTGAGGTTGCAGTCCATCCTGGAGACTCGGGTGTGGTAGGGGAAACATTGTCAGTTTTTTTATTGTTGCTGTTTTAATGATGATTGCTTTGATGAGTACCCTATTCCCTCAGCAAAGAGCCTTCTGAATCTTTTTTCAAACAGCTTCTCTCGGGAAGAAATTCTGATGCTGTATTTTCATTTTTAACTGCCTGTAATAATTGTTCTTTGTATATCACTTAAAAAAAGTTATTTTCTGCTTGTTTGATCTCTTGTTTAAGAGGTCAAATACAGGAGATCATTGTGGTATGTGATGTAGGAGCCAGAAATCATTGGACACGATCGACCTTTGTCTTGTATTTAATTTACGGTGTGAAACAAAAAGTCACTTTGATATAACAACAACTTATTCCATGAAATAATCATCACAATACTCAAGAATTAAGGAGGTTTCAATGATATAGAAGGAGTATATATTTTATATCATTTTCTAATTTAACCTGTTGGTGTTTTATGATGTCAGTTTGGGCTTGTTATCAATAATTATGGCTTTGATTGCCCTCATTTCAATTTCTTTTCAATAATTCATGGAAATAGTGTATGTTGACTTCAGTACTGTTAATATTTATTCATACTAACTTCTGAAGATGATGCTTGGGTACTGAAAGGAAAGAAAAGGTGCAATCATGATTTTTAATTTTATAATCACATCCTTTTATTCTTTCCTTACTCATTTAATTTTAAGCACATGTATTTTACAATGCATCTTTATTCACGAATTGTCTGAAATATTCAGAAGTGCATATTTGTCATTATGAATGCAATTTTGGCTTTGAGCACCCAATTTTACATAAGAGACATGTTAGGTCAAAATGTTAATTTCGTTCTGGAACCTTTCCTTTCTGTTCCTCATTGACACAGCCTCAATTTTCCTGGGTCCATTTTAGCCTTTCAAGTTCCTGTAAAATTCCTCTGGAGGGCACTCTTACCATAAGCAATACAAATGAGCTCTAGAAGGATGAGGCTGGGAAAGCGCCGCATCTTTCAAGTTATTCACGTCACCTCGAATCTTCCAATTCTAGTGATCTTCTCGACGACAACGATCCTTTTCCTTAGGAGAAAACAAAACAACAAAATAAAAGGATCCCTTTTGAGTGTTCTAGAAGTCATCTCAGATAGTCTTCCTTGGATGGTAATCAGCTCCTTATACGATTTAGGTGATGTAGAGAATTCTAACGGTGAAGGAATCAATAGAAATAATTACATAAATAAAGAAAACCGGGTCACCAGCTTCTCTGTCAAAGCGTGGTCTCATGGGTTTCAGTTCCTTCTACTTGAAATCCTTTCCGGTTGTGGTTTACATGAGAGATAAAAGGTATTTGGAGATTGCGTAAGTTTCCTAGTAATGATCAGAACTTGAATGCCACATCAAACGTGCAGAGTGTGTTCCTGAAAGGTTGCAGTGAGTGTCGGAGATGTAATGTCTTTCATTTTAAATTCATATAAAAACAGAGACTGTAATTTCTGATATTTACAAACTGAGTGGGAAAGAGGAGAAAGAAATAATCAGAGACAACACCACACGCAGCAAGTATCGCGATGTCTCTGGAAACACACTCTTGCCTGGCACCAGCCATATCCACTCATGCCCAGTTCTCAGCTGCTAGCAGCTATGATCAATTTTATCATTGACTTTTCTACCTAAAGCAAATTATGGCCTACCAACAATGTTATAAAACGTAGATTGTTTCTCTCAGAGGGAAGAACCTTTTCTGTTTTCCCAGTAGTTCACTCAGTTGTGTTAATGGCTACCTCACTGTGGGCAGGGACCCAAGGTGGTCATAGATAAGGGACTGAGAGTGACTGTCTTTGACATGTTAGAGATTCTGAGCTGGGAGAATCTTCCTGCACAGTGATTCATGCTAAGAGTTGTCTCCAATCCTTCTATTGACATTCAGCATTTATCTAAACAAAAATTCACATTTGCTTTAAAAGAAAGACATTGTAACAAATTTTCCAGGCCCGATTATCCTCCTGTAAAAGAATACAGTGAGCATTAGACTGAACTTGTGAAATTACTGCTTAGGGAAGTTAAAAAACAAAACATCTTATACCTTGAACAATAAATGCTCACCAAAGACTCGAGTATTGTACATTTGTTTGCTGCTTGGTGGCCCTGTTTGGAAAACTGGTGTAAACTCTAGGGGGCAGGACCTCAGGGAAGGAAGTTGGGTCAAGCTGAGCATACCTGTGAAGGGCATTGCCTGCGAGCCTGTCATTGTCTTCTTTCTTCCCACCCGGGGAACGGCTTTGCAGTGCCCCAAAGTTCTCTTCTGTGGAATGCTGGACCCCGTATCCCCAAAGCTACACGACCAAGCAACCAGGAGCTAAAACCTACTAATCTGTGGCCCAAGCCAACCTTTTCTTTTGTCATAATTTCATTTTCTCAAGTATTTTGTTCCAGCTGAATAGCCTAACCGAGTTCAGAAATCCTTCCCCATGTGCACTTAAATTGATGTGTTTGAAGCTCTCGGTAGAGTGGGTAATTAACGGCAGCTCTCTCTTCCCCAAGCAAAGAATTTGAGGGTTCAATGCATTCCTAGTCAGATGACCAGTGGTACTCTTCAGACAAATGACAAAAATTACTCCAGATTTTCTATGACACCACAAAACAACCCAGAATTGGCCTTGAGCCCAAAGAATAAAGAGAGACATTTCATGCATAGTTTCGAAATGTTCTATAAAGCTGTCGCAATCAAAATGGCATGATTCTGGCATGGAGACATATGCAGACCAATGACAGGGGTGGAGAGTTTAGAGGCAAATCAGCACATTGACAGCCAGCCGATGGTTCACTGAAGTGCAAGGAAAATGTATTGGAGGAGGGATCATCCTGCCAGCTGGCGCTACTGGCAAAAACGTGTTACATATCCAGAGAATTCCTCAGTCATAGCACTTAAAATAAAATTCAAATGGATGAAAGACTTAAACATAAGATTTCAAAGAAAGAAACATGGACATTTTCCTAACCTTGAAACTGTAAAGAAATATTTAGGCAAGACACACCCCTTTCAAGCACAGAAAGCCAAAGTAAATATAGATATACATTATTACTAACTAAATCCAACTAAAACCTGACTCTGTAGCAGAGGAAACACCACAAACATGGGGAATATATATACGAAATTATATCTATGAAAAGGGGTTAATCTCAGAGCATTATGAAAATGGCTGGGGAGATGGTCCAGAGGACAAAGTGCTTGCTGTACAAACAGGAGGAGCTGAGTTCAGATGCCCCAAAGCCAGGTAAGGTGATACTTGGGCATTGGGAGCAGTAATCTCAGAGCTTCAGTGTTGAGGCAGGAGAATCATCCCTGGAAACTTTTGTGAGAGGGAAGGCTAGTGTCGAGTATTTACATAGAAACAATGAGACACTGTGTCACAGTTATGATGGAAGGTGTGACCTGACATACACATGCCGTGGCATTTGTGAACTTACATTCACACAGGACCACATACACACGTGTCATATACACATGCACAAACATATGACAAAGTAAAATAGAAAAAGTAAACAAAAATGAAAAAAAAACCCCAAACAATGAAAAGTGGTTTAAAAATCACCATAAATCCAAAGAAGAGGCACATGACCAGCAGTTGTGTGAGAAAGTGCCTCCCATCACCACTTGTCAGGGAGATGCAGGTAAAGCCTAACAAGGCATCAGTCCTCCTCCTCAGAGGGCCTATGACCAAAAACTGTGGATGCAGGGACAGGAAGAAGGTGTGGAGAAAGCAAGCAATTACACTGTTGCTGGGAAGTCAATGCAGCAGACCATGATAGAAAGCAGCGTGGAGCTTCCTCGAACAATGAGAAGAGTAGAATCACCACAACATACTCTAAAATTTCACTGTTCAATTATATTCAGAGAAAAGGAGATCAGTGTGTGGAAAGATGTACATTCCTATGTTTTTAAATCCCCCATCCAGAATTCCCCAAAATGTCCATCAAAGAGTGAGCGGATGAAAAGGACTTGATGTGTAGACAATGGAATGCCCAACCATAAATACTGAAATCTTGTCTTGTCCTTTGCTACAACCTCAATGGAACTTGAGATTACTATCTTCAAGAACCATGCAGGGTGTAGAGGCCAGTCCTTCCTCTAAGTCTTGGAGAAATCAAAATGGTGAACTCACAGAAATGCAAACATGGGGTGGGGTAAGTGGAAGGGGAAGGCCTGTGGAGGAAGACCCTGTAGGAGGCATTTCACTTTGGAGTGACTAGGGAAGTCCTCCATGAACATTATATTTCAAACAGAATGATACTGAGAGCTTCTGCTATAAAGAAATATATT
>JADRCD010123695.1:0-15868 GCA_019843815.1 Montemys delectorum
AAAAACAACATGGTACTAGCATAGAAACAGGTTGATCAATGAAATCAAATCGATGCCACAGAAGTAATTAGACACTTCTGGATTCTTGATTTTTGATGAAGTAACCAGAAATACACAATTGAAAGTAAAAGAAAGCATCATCAATAAATGGTGCTGATCTAACTGGTTATTGGCATGTAGAGAAATGCAAATAGATCTTTATCTATCATTCTGCACAACACTCAATTCCCAGAAGATCAAAGACCTCAACATAAAACCAGATACACCAAACGTCATAGAATAGAAAGTAGGGAATAGCCTTGCGTGCATCGGCACAGAAGATATTCTTGAATAGATGTCCTGTCTATTGTTTGCAAATAATTTTCTGTTCTTTACTCATTCTGAAAATACACATGAAACCAAAACAAATATAAGTAATATTTTATAAAGACCAGAGGATATAAAGGTATTAGTGCTAAATCTAATAATCTGAGCTCAGTTTTTGGAAATCATATGGTACATGATATAAGAGACAACCATGTTATCCTCTGCCCACCATATGCATATCATGTCATATACAGTCAGCACGCATGTACATATGCATATACAATCAATATAATATAAGGGATTCCATTATATGTTCCATTTGGAAAATGTGAGAAAGTTATTTAAGTACTTTTTGAAATATTTACATGGATGAATAATTACCTAAAAGTTGATTGATTTGTTTCAAAAACTTGCAGAGGTACTTTTTTTTATAATATGACGATACCTTATGCTATAGTAGCTAACATAATCTCTTCTCACTGTCAAGACTCTTGCTCATCTAATACTTTCCTTTTCATTCTATCCTGTCTCTAATTTCCTTGATGTAGTGACAATGCAGAATGAGTCATAGCACATTACATCTGTTCTTTGTTTGCATAAGATGCTCTTTCCTGAATTCCAGGGTGATTTTGCCATTCCATTTCTAAATTTTTAGTCTCTGGTCCTCAAACATTTCTTTTATGACTACTTTATCAACAAGTAACCTCTATATTCTGTACCTTACCTTATTTTCTATTCTATCATCCTCCAATGACTTTATACTCTTGTTACTGACTGAAAAAAATGTTAATCACACACATATGCACATACAAACAAACACATGCACAGTTTGTAATATCTCTTCCTAATAGAATATAAGCTGTTCATGAATCTTTTGTCCTATAAGCTGCTATTTAATCCTGGAAGAAAGCATGTATTTCATGTACCAGCAATGATATAGGAAAAAGGAATTGACTGAAAGGAAGAAAATCAACTTGCTTTTCTTCAAGTATCAACTCTATGTTGGAAACAGACTTATTTAAACTTTTGACTCAATGATATGGACTTTGTAGACATCTGAAGTTATGCTTTTTTCAACTGTACAAAGCACTGATCATGTTGCAGAATGTCTATCATGTTACAGTATCTCTCTTCTCAGATCTCCATCTCAGTTTCTTTATATCATCCTTTGTCTCATTTTCAGTAAAATGTCTGCCCAGAAAGAAAGCTTAAACCATGCAAGTCTGTATTCATTGCTCCTCCTGGATCTGTAGAAGGCCTCTGAGGAGCCTCTTGGTTGTTTCAATGCTCAGCCATCACTCCTGGATCTTCCCCTTGAAGTTCGCACATTCTGAACTTTTTTCACAGCTCTTGTATGACATTCTGCTCTTAATGGTTTGTTATTGCTTCATATAAGTTGTCTTAATTCCCGGAATACTTTCAGAGGAAGAGTTGGACAGAAATCTAAACTTTCATTTAGTTCATATGGGACACATAACCGAACAGACCGAAGAGATTATGTGTTTTATTATTACATTCAAAGTGAACTTGTCTGACACTCCTCTCAATACACAACAGTTTCAGGATCCCTCCTTTCACTGAATAAGCTTTTATGTCCTCAATTAATTCTATTCAACTCAGTCTGCCAGTCTCTTCCTCTTTAACTCCCAGATGGTTTTCCTATGGTTACATTTTTCTGATTTTTTTATTTGATTTACCCATATTCTCCAGTAAGTGACTATACCATTCCTTTCATAATCTTCTAGTTTTTAACTGAGGATAGTTTAATTAGTTTCACATTTATATTTTCTACCAGCACTTACAATACTTAGGCATGTGTTTATACAATGTCTTCTCTGAGGAGCTTTATAATTATTTTACTTATGAATCAAATCTATTCTTATTTTTCAATGTTTATTTATTAATTACAATATGGAAAACTTCATAGTTAGTATTCCAATCACTGGTATGGCCACAGTGTGAATAAACTGGGATTCTTCAAATATTGAGTAGAGACCAAATATAACTAAGGCTCCCAAAGGATGCTGAGAATAATGAATTCTTACACACTGTTGGGAATGTAAATTAGAGTAGCTGATATGGAAAATTATATGGGACACTTCAGCACCTTTTATTTGCGGTGTACAAAGTAACATGTTCTTAGGCTCAGATTTTTGAAGGGGAGGAAATCTAGACAGTAGAGTGATTTTTGGAAAACATCAGCTTCTCTCTAAGTAAATTGGCCTTATGTTTGGCAGGAGAAGGTCAGTACATCAGATGAAAACCGAATGGGGTCTTATGTATTTCTCTTCACATCATGAACAGATATAAACATACATTTGTTCAACATTTGTTCATCATTAATGTTTAAACATTTAAAGATTTATAACAACTTTAGGGTTTTTTTGTTTGCATTTTTGTATTTTGATTTGGGGTTTTGGATTTTCTCTTTGTAGCACTGGCTGCACTTGGACATGCTCTGTAGACCAGGCAATCCTCAAACACAAACATTTGCCTCTGCTTCTTCTGTGCTGGAATTAAAGGAGTGTATCCCCACTCCTCAATTTAACTTTATAAGTTATATTTCTCATGTTAAGCATATCTTTAAAATTAGGGATGATTATAATTCAGTCTAGTTTGTATTTATCTACTTCAGAAATAAATGATGATAATAACAACAGGAACAACTTTTGTATCCTTTGAAGCATTAGCTTTTCAAGTCTTGTATTCCACGTACAAGGAAATTACCTCATTTTTGTCATATTTTTCTTACACTCAGAATGCTGAACAAAATCTTCCTAATCCATTATACTAAAAAGTGTAATAAAAGTATGATTGACAATTATCTTTTTGTAGAAAAGTACTACTCTCAGCTAAGCTTGATTACCTTTTACATAACCAATTGCTAGATCCAAGATGTATTAAAATTCTGCTTCCATTTTAAATGAACTGCTCATGAATTATTAAAATAATGAAAAACACTTGCAGATAAAAACGGTCAAGCAGTACCATGTACCAATAAGCACTTTAACCTTGACTGTCAAAATGAATAGGCTAGCTATTCATACTTTAAGATATTCATTTTCTGTTTCTTTTAAAGCAGTGCTTTGTAACAGCAGATGCCTAGTTCAGAAGCCTGAACATTTTCTTGAAATTGACCTATCTTGGGGTCCAGACAGAGTATTTCTTTCAAAATCCTAGGCTGGATGTGAGCACTAACTATTCCCATAACCTCCAAGGCGATGCTAATTCTGAAGCATGTTTGAGACCTATTTCTCTAATGCATTGGTTCTCAACCTTCCTAATGCTGCTATCCTTGAATATGGTTCTTCATGTTGTGGTGACCCTAATCATACAATTATTTTTGTTGCGACTTCCTAACTGTAATTTTGCTACTTTTGTGAATATTAATGTAAATATATAATATGCAGGATACCTGGTATGTGACTCTTGTGAAAAGATTGTTTGACAACCGAGGGTTTCATGACTCCCTTGTTGAGATCCACTGGTCTAGAGCTTACTTACATGTTTGCTTTGTTGCGCTTCACTTACATCTTTGTTGTGTCACATGTTTGTGATACTTTTAAATCGATTTTCCTCTTGTATTCTGATGCATTTATTCATGCCTTGCTCACTTTCATCTGAGCTTGAGAATGTTTGAAAGGCATAAATTACATTAACTCCTTATTGGATATTCAGCACCTGTCAGTCATTGGTCGGGTTACAGTGATTGAGGTTCAAAGCATGTGATAAACGGATGTTGATGACAGAGCAATTTAAATGCTGAGGCAAGAGTGTCAAAAACTCAGCTTCAGGGGAGCATACTTGTAGGTAGAAAATCAGTTGATTTTATTTGTGATGTATTTGATTTTTAACTTATTCTAAACTGTCACACAGAAATGAGGGCAATGGCCTTAAGGTCTATTGTCTACATAACAAGATTATGTAATTATTTAAAATATTTCCCAACTCAGAAAGACTTAATATGCATTCAGGTAACTAGTTAGCTTTTCCTTCTTAATTAACAGCTATTATTAGAAAACTAATTTCCAAAAGGGATTAGTTGATAAGCTTTAAACTCTTATCTACTCTCAGGATAAATGCAATATAATTGAAGATCAACAGACGTTAAAGACAGCTTGAATAAAATCCTGATCCTAAACAAAGAAAACTCTTCATTGCCTCTCACAGAATTGTGACCAACATTTACTACTGGTTTTGCTCAGGTGCAAAAGGACTCTGAGAATCACAACAGTTAAGAAATGATCATGATAAGTCTCTGTGTGAGTGCTTGATGAAAGAGTAGTGTTAGAGCTATAACTCCACCTCTTTATTACATATTTTGTTTTTTGTGTTTCAGTAACTGAAAGTCAATTTCTTACTTCTGTATCAGATTCACATAAGTTTCAAGACATTAGAGCTATTAAAGCCACATTAGCCTCAGAGGCCCCATCTTGTATATAGTCACCATCTTCTACTAGGCTGAATTCTAAGAAATAACTGAATTCCCAGGTATGGCTTCTGGCCCCAGGTGTCCTGTAAGAACTTAGACTACTATATCACTCTGTGATTTGTTGTCTAGCACCAAGTGGGAACTGCAAACCAGTAGATGTTCTCACTCTTGGCCAAGTTGTCAGGGAAGCCATCTGAGGCATCTGACAGGTAGTAACCCATTTAAGATCCCAGGTGGGAAAGACAGTTGAAAATACAGAGGATATAGGATTTGGTGCCCCTAACCTTGGCCTTATTCCTCTTGGTTTGTGGATTTGATGGATTGTTTTTTTGTTTGTTTTTCTTTAAAATATTGCTCTGCCCAGCCTCCTACTGACATGGTTTGGACTCAGAACACAGCAATTTCTCTGATATATCATCTTCTTTAATAAAGAAAATTTTGTTGGCTCAAACTTGGTCTTCTTGGTGGATTATTTCCAAATTCTCAGACCCTAACAGACCTAAACTAATAAGTAAACTTAAGCCCAATGAACTCAACATTTCTAGAGTATTCTCAGTTATACATTCATATCTTGCAAAAAAATGTTATAAGAAGCAAAGAAGGAATGTGAAAGGAATATCATATCACATCCTTGTGCATCTAGGAAGTATAAACTTCTATTTTATGATGTTTAAAAGATGTAAAATACAGTCCTTAGATGATAAGATCACTTATAGTGTCTTAACCAAAGTAGGTGACCTGTAAGATGTACCAGAAGTTCCTGGCTAAAGTCAGTAACATAGTTTCTGGAAAACAGTAATAGTTAACATGGTCTCAAAAGTACTATCATTGCAATGTACTTTCAGAGGTCTGCAGACTGTGGAGTGATGTTATAGGCCAAGAGCGACCAAGGTAAGCTACTTCTTTTTGATACTGATATCAACAGACATGGTTGTTTTCAAAACAAAAAAAAAAATATGTGCTTTAAATTTTACAACAGAACATGGTACATGTGAAGAATCCAACAGGTTTGGAACCATGAAGAGTCATGAATTTTACACATGAATCAGGATCTGGAGCAGTATAGGGAGTTGAGATATTTGGTATTTTGTTTGTAGAGACGCTTTATACCAGCCTAACAGCCTGAGTTCAGTTTCTGGGAGCCTCATGGAAGAAGGAAGGAATTGAGTCCGATGGGTTTCCCTCTGGCCTCTAAATGTATACAGTGGCACGCACACATATCATCCCACTAAAGAAAATGTAATACAGACATAAAGGAAGTTTCTTAGCAGCAGAGCTCTGAAGTATGCATTTGAGCTACTTCTATTGTTCTCTATGTTAATGTTGAAACTTACTCTACTATGTTAGAGGATCCAGTAAGATTTTAGAATGGTAACTTAACAGTCTGAACTGTTGTGTCCTGGTCTAATTCATCCCATCAATAAAGTTTGTCTTGTAAGACAACTGTCACAATCATCTTTTTTACTTTCACTAATTAACACATTATGGCCCAATGCCTTTCTACATAGAAATAAAGAATTTAGCATCAGAAATAACAGGAGCAGTCTTTTGGTTCTGATGTCACTATAGAACCTAGACTAATTCTGGCAAGTTTTAAAGACGTTAATATCCTTTAATGTGCTCTTTCAATCTCAAGAAATTGACAGAACTTGTATTTGACACACAACTACAAAATCCTAGTGCAAGGAAAGATGGTTTTAAAAAAAGATCCAATAGATAGGATTATTTACCTGTCCCTCAAGATTATATACAGAGACAATCCTTGGTAATTGTTTCCACATCTCGCTTAATAGATAACATGAAAGTGAAGAATGATGTCGATATAATTGTGACTTATAAATGAAACAAACCAGTCTTAATATTCCTGACAAAAAAATTTGAACTAAGCTATTGTAGTCACTGTATCAAGTGAGATTTACCTGGCCCTTCCCTTTTTTTTTTTTTTTTTTTTTTTTGGAATGTGGAAGTTGAGAGGGAGGACAGGTAGGAAAGTATAAGACTCTCATATTGCTCATTCTTCAGTCATGACCTAAAACATTCTGCCATAGAAAGAAATATTTCTTAATAAAGCAAGAAATTTTGAATATTGTGTGAAGGTGGGGGTTTCAGATACTACAGTTTGATTGCATGGGGGATTAGAAAGATTAGAGAACTGATTATATCTTTTAAAGCATGTTAAAGAGAAAAAATAATATTGCTGAATGAATCAAGTATTAATGGAGAAAAATAATCAAAGTATCTTGAAAGGACTACAATTTTGTAGTCTGAATTCTTGAATTGTGTTAGAATAGCTTGCAAAAGATATGTTGCATGTTAGCATATGAAGGCCATTTTGAGGGTTGTACTTTATAAGATTTTCTCCAGTCTCAGTTTGGTTCTTCTCCATATCTTCAAGAAGAGCTGCTAATAATTACATTCAACACTAAGTCAATGAAGTGACACAAAATGTTATTAATTTACCTGAAAATGCCTGGTGAGTTTTCATAAGCAAAGATATCATCAGAGCCTCTTAGACAATGAGTGTTTTTTCACTAACAAAAGAAACAGAAATAACAGCTTGAATATAATAACAGAGCCGTTCACAGCATGCTAGAACGGGGCAACAGTCTTTCTCTTTAAAAAAAAGTAAGTGTGGTTAAATTGTGGTATGTGTTTATAAGTGTTCTTTCATCAACATTTAAAAAAAGTTGCAGGTGTGTACGAGTAATTCTAGTGCATTTTCAGAAAAGTGACCACAAATGTATATGGATGTATGTCAAAAAAGAATGTGAATTAAACTGAAAGGTTATCAAGTTCAACTGAAATACAAGGAAAAAAAGAAAGCAAAGAAAGAAAAGAAAAGAAGAAGAGGACAATGTGAAATTCAGAAGTTGAAGAGAACAGACAAGTGAGTATCAAAGACAGCATATAAAAGGCTATTTGTTAATAATAAATGCAAAGATTATCTTAATATAAAAGCTTTCCTCTAAAGTTGTTAAAGGTAAAATATCATTATTGGTCTTAAAGAAACTTTCAATTTAGAAATTATAAACTTTTCATTTCACAAAACTTCAGAATGTGAGTTTTATTATATATAATATAATATATATATATATATTATATAAAATAAATTATCAATTGGTTTTTGGTAGGGGACAGTGTTTGAGTCCACCCATGATTGCTACCAAGAATAAGAAAAGGACATGGACCTGTTCACACTGACTCTTTTAGCCTTTCCTAATTGAAGACCAGAGATGATCCAACTTTATCATACCTGTAGCCCCCCAGCAGAGGGGCTTTTGTCTACAAGGAACTTTGCAATCAATAAGCACAGCAGGAAGTACCGTTTGGGGTGACAGCTATCCTTATTTGGGGTGGCAGCTATCCTTGGAGAAAAGAATCACTTGAGAGTGGGCAGCCCATATTAACCAGAAGACAATCAGATAAACAAAAACAAGGAAGGGAATTGTCCACTCGATTCACCAAAAGAAAGCACAGGTTCTCATTAGCACTTGGCCTGGCCATCAAGAGTATTTGTTGTTGTTATATAAGACTACAGTTCACAGTTCAGATTTTAGCATCTATTTCTGGTGGCTCATAATCATGTAATTCCATACCCAGGACATCCACTGCCTAGTGTCTGTGGACCCCATCAGAAACATACAAGACAAAAATTTAACTCTTTAATTAATAATTTTAATTTGTTTCACAATATCTGTGGTACCCATTTTTAGCCTAGAGTTTAAAGTTGACTGAGCATATTTTACTATACTTTATTATTTAAATTTTATCCAATATATTTTGGTGTTTTCTCCTCCCATCCACTTACCCCAGATCCTTCCTCCCTCTCTATCCACTTAATTTCATCTTTTTCTCTCTTTCAAAATGAAAACAAAATAAAATGAAAATCCCAAAATAGGAAATCAAATAAAACAAAAAAAACAAGTGAACAACAACCACAAAAGACAAAACTACCAAAACCAAAACTACTACCACCAACACCAACAAAAGTAAACAAAAAGCCCACAAAATAAAATCAGGGAGTTGAGTGTTGGTTAAGGACTCCTGGTCAAGAGCTTTGCTTTTCATTAAATGTTCTCTGTTTATTTAATTTATTAGTTTTGTGCTCCATGACCTCATCTTCTGCCATTCTTCTCTCTACCTTGAGTCTATTTGCAGTTGCACAGTCATATCCCCAGTTTCCTAAGGACTCCTCAAGTGAAGTCAAACCCAGCATGATTAGGACTATTTCCTACAGATTTCCACGGTCTTATTGTCATTTTCTGACAAGTAGTTTTCTTTACCTTTCTCAAGCTATTTTTTCACATCTGTTGGAAAAATTTCTGGTAAAATTTCTGGTAAAGATGAAGCTATGAATGGAAAATGCAAGCTACTTCAGCTCTAAGGGTAGATGAATGCCCATTAAATGACAAATACCATGCATATAAGGTGTTTCAGAAAAGTACTTCCAGTAAGGTATGGATAAAGTCACAATGCAGAGGTGAATAGAAACAGATACAAAGTGAAAAGACAGATTTCACACACATCTTCATGCTTCCATATTATTAAACATAAGATCGGTTGGACAATGTCCCTTTTATAGCACTATATATGAAAGAATATACAATAACGTATATCATTCATCAATTCACATAAATACATAAGCAGCATTTAATTAATTCTTTTAAATAATATGGCTTATTGAAAAATTATCTCCTGTTATCCTCCAGTCTACCTTTAATGTTTCTGTATAGATTTTTATTAACACTATCTAGGGCTTCTTAAACATCAATATGTGAATGAAAGTCTTCCTTTCCAGGTGTCAAACACTAAAGTATCAAGTGCTTAGAATCCTGATTTAGGGAATGCAATTTCTAAGATTTAATGATTATTTATATCTTTTAGAAAATACTTTTACTTTTATGTGTCTGTCTATATGAATGTGTGTCATGTTTGTGAAGGGCATCCAATCCCTTGCATCTGTATTTACAGGTGGCTCTTAGCATTCCTATATGGAGATGGGAACTGAACTCTGGTTCTCTGGAAATTCTGCAAAGCCATTAACCATTGAAATATATCTTCAGCCAGAGAATGTATTTCTCTAACATTGATTCCATTGCAGACATGGAAGCTCTTGGAACATCATAATGCAGTCATATTCTATTGCTCTCTTGTATTGTGACACTATGGTCATTTGATGACCACTTCCATATCATCATCTTCCATGTGTAGGCTTTCACTGCATAGTTGATATGATATGCTAGTTTAAATTATTCAAAGAAAATCTACATGTGATCTATGCTTTCAGAGTTTAGAGATGATTATTAATATATGTTTTGCTAAGTTAATAGAAGTCATAAGTACAGCTCACATAAATATCACTGTTAAAGCTCTGATTGTTTTACTACAGTTTTCTCAACTCCTTTTTATCATCTAATTTTGCAGAACTGTCTTTTTCCCAAGGATTAAATAACTGAGCTGTGAAATTAGTTGTTGTTCACTGTATATGCATCAGATGCGATTAGAATGGAGAGGGCAAGAGAAAATAACTCTCCCTTGAAACGTCAGTGGGTTGAATTCCTGGGAAATGCTTAGTGAAAACAATAAATTAAAATGAGTGCATGGAAATGTCTTTTATGCAACTCATAATTAACCCTTGGAATCTTGCCATAATATTTTATGAAGGCAAATAACTTACCAAGACTCAATAAGAAATTTGACTCTATATCTGAATAAGAATGCCATTTGCAGTTAATCTGCCTCTACTGAAAATTATGAAGGTGATCAATGATCATGATCTTCATTTAAGTGATCACAAGGGAATCCCAGAGAGATGTTGTTCTTTGGAAAACAGTGTTGAGGGCTTAGTATTCAGAAGGCTGGGATGATTATGGTCTTGTCAAATATTCATTTCTTGGAAGTATTGTCTTTAAAAATATATAAATATCATTGAAAACCATATACTTGCTTAGCACATTAATGTGCACTTAAATGGATTATTTTTCCTAGTTCTAAGTGTTAGAATTTTCTTTCTTATATTTTCATTAATTAATTTTATTTATGAATTCACTTTACATACAGATCACAGCCCCCCTTTTTCTTCCATTCCCCCTTCACATATTACCTCCCCCACATCCCCTTCTCTGAGGAAGAGGCCCCCAGTGGGTATCAATCCATCATAGCACATCAAGCACTGAGACACTGGGCATATCCTCTCCCACTGAGGCAAGACAAGGCAGCTCAGTTTAGATAATGGGATCCACAGGCAGGCAACAGACTCAGGTACTGTCCCCCATCTAGGAGTTGGGGGACCCTCATGAATACCAAGCTTCACATCTGTTGCATATGTGTAGGTAGCCTATGTCCAGCCCATGGTGGTTGCTCTTTGGTTATTATTCAGTCTCTGAGAGACCTCGAAGGTCCGGATTAGATGACTCTGATGGTCTTCTTGTCCCTAACCCCTTTGGGCCCCTCAATCCTTTCTCTGACTATTAAACAAGACTCCCTAAACTCAGTCTAATGTTTGGCAGTGGAGCTCTGCATCTGTTTCCAGGTGCCTCTCAGAGGACAGTTATGCTAGGTTCCTGTCTGCAAGCATAACAGAGTATCATTAATATTTTCCAGGATTAGTTCTTTCCCATGGGATGTGTCACAAGTTGGGCCAGTCATTGGTTGGTCATTCCATCTGTCTCTGCTCCATCTTTCTCTCTGCACATGTTATGGGCAAGACACATTTGTGGGTCTGTTGGTGTCCTTAATTTCTCACTGGGAGCCCTGCTTGTCTACAGTAGGTGGCCACTTCAGGCTTTACAACTTCCATTGCTAGGAGACTCAGCTACACTCACCCCTGTAGACTCTCTAGAGCATCCCCTGCCCCAAGTCTCTGGCACATCATACAGATACCCATCCACTGCCCGCCTTCTTTCTCTCTCCCCTGCTTCTCCTATACCCAGTTCTCCCTGCCCCTACTACATTCCTCTACCAATGCACTCTCCCATCCAGTTCTCCTCCTCCACCTACCTCTTAGGTTTATTTTATTTCCCTTTCTGAGTGAGATCCTCTCTTGGGCCTGCCTTGTTAATTGGCTTCTTTGGGTGTGTGAATGGTACCATGATTATCCTTTACTTTATGGTAAATATTCACTTATAAGTGAATACATACCATGTGTGTTTTCCTGGGTCTGGGTTACCTCATTCAGGATGATATTTTCTAGTTCTATTCATTTTCCTGCATATTTCATGATGTCATTGTTTTTAATAGCTGTGAAGTCCATTGTGTAAACGTACAACCTTTCATTTATCCATTCTTCAGTTGAGGGACATATGGATTGTTTCCATTTTCTAGCTATGACAAATAAAGCTGCTATGAATATATTTGGGCAAGTGTCCTTGTGGTTTGATGGAGTATCTTTTGGGTATATGCTCAGGAGTGGTAGAGTTGGATCATAGGGTATAACTGTTCTCAATTTTCTGAGAAACCACCAAATTGATTTCCAGGGTGGGTCTATAAGCTTGTACTCTCTCTAGGAATACATGAGTGTTCTCCTTGCTCCACATCCTCAATAGCATGTACTGTTGCCTGACTTTTTCACCTTAGCCACTCTGATGGGTGCAAGGTGGAATCTTCGAGTCTATTTTATTTGCATTTTCCTGATGACTAAGGACTCTTATTTTAAGTACTTCTAGACCATTTGAGATTCCGTTGTTGAGAATTTACTGTTTAGTTGTATACTTTCTTGATTTAACTCCACCTTCAATCTTTTTGTCATTTCCATGTCAATATTTTCTATTGTTCTCAGTCATAGGCAGTGGGTGCATAAATATTCAGAAATAAGTATCTAATATGTTCAAATAAATAGGTGGTTAGTGGATTCGAAAATTCCATGAAGTAATTGAGTGTGCCAGAGTGATCCTGCACATAGGATGTCTTCTCAGGAGAATAGCTACATAAAAGAATGAGCCAAGTGAGAACTCTCCTAAATCAAGTTTGCTTTGGCTTTTTCTATAATCAATTTTAACTGAATTGATATAGTGTTTAAATTAGATATTAATTTTTATCAGGTATTTTTAAGAAAGTCTGAGTGTCTTACATTATTTTAAGAACAAACTGGAAAAAGGAATACTATCTTATCATTAACACTAGAAATTACTGGATTTTTAAATGTTTTTCTTATTTCAATATTGATTATATTAAGATCAATATTGAAGATATTAAGACATATCCTTTCATGTCATTTTACTGATAACAAACAATAGCAAGACAATGTTGTGCTCTAATCAGAGACTGTCAGCTGGGATCACATTGCTAAAGTGTGTCATTTAGAATGACTCAATTTACACTACCTCAGCCCTTCTTTTTTCTATTTTAAAAGTCATTATTTTTTGTTATTATAAACATTGTTTCCTGAATTCTACTTGAAGGAACTATGGAGTTGAAACATTTTGAAGTTACAAATTCTATATTTGGGTATGCATAAAACATGTCAACAACATTTAAAAACAATATTTGGATAAATATGAGTTGAGTCATAGTAAATTACACTTTTTTCTACTTTTATTTGTCAGAGGGCCTTTTATCATAGATTATGCTACAACAGACTGCTGAGGTTAAACTGATAGAAAGTGAAATTTTAATTAAATCATAGGATGGATGAGTGCAGTAACAAATGCTTTGCATATAGTTTTTAAAATAATCTTATGGAGGATGAAATTGCACAGTTTTCTCAAAGGGCGACTTTCTCAAGCACAACAGAGCAGTCTGTGTATATGAAGATAAATTTAGACTTATATTGAATTTTCAGGTTTACTAATATGAATATTTTAAGTATATAGTTTGCATGAACTTATTCTTATTTGCTGCTCAAGTGACCACAGCTATAACAAAGTTCATGTGTGACCATATATCTTATTAGGAACTCGAACCTCTCAATCTCTTGTAGGACTGCACTCATTTATCACTCACATTAATGCTGATATAGAATAAGCATGGTGATAAAGAAAATGTTTTTATTCATTCCGTTCTTGTTTATAAACAATCGCTTGTTGTTTTCCTCTTTGTTTGGATTACTGACTAGTAGTAGGTTAACTTACTGGCAATTTTGGTTCAAAAATGGTTCAAATTATATTTTAACATTAAATAACTGCATTGATGTCAAATTTTCATGTATGCTTATAAAAATTGCTATTATCTATCTTGAATCACTTAATCCATATCTAATAATTTTGGAAGTAGATAATTTAATTAACGAAGAAAATACAGGAACAAAAGATGTCTTAGTTACATTCAAGTTTGTAAAAACTGTTGGTGGAGGTTGCAGAAGAAAGAAGATGGCAGAGATGAACTACTTCACTCTGACTGGCCTGGGACTTTGCCTTGATACCCTAAGTTCCCAAGGACTTAAGCAGTTGTAGGCATACATTCTTTTGGAAAGTATCAATAAAATGCAGATGACAAGGCACAACTTGTATTGTTTCGAAATAGAGTTTTTGCCACCTATAGAAAATGCTGTTTTGTTTAGTGAGGCATCTGGACCTGGGTATATTTTTCTAGTCTCTCATTTCCTAAGTTCAGTATTTAGTAGATGATTTAGTAGAAAGTATTTTTAATTATTTGTCCCTTTCTATCCTCCTTCTCAATGCCTGCCATTACAAGCTATGGTTGTGCAGATTTCTAGTCAAGTACAATGCAATCCATGATCTGCCATTCATAGTACACTACGAGTCCTTTTCAGTAAATTAATTAGTTTTTCCACAGTAATAAGTCATATTCTATTCTGTAACCTCGTGTGTATGTGTGTACATGTGTGTGAGTGTTAGAAAAGAGGGTTTTTTGTCTCATGTTTAATGCTAACTGCTCATGAGCTACCCCTCTTTCCCTGCCCCATATGTCATTTCATTTCTCAGTCCAGGTTACAGAACAAGAAGCTCCCATCTGGGACTGCCATTTGCATGGCTTGCAAAAGACTTGGCAGAATCACACAGCAGATCCCTAAACCTGTGTTTGGATGAAGGTCATTCATTTTCACTTGTCAGAGTAACTTACATGGTTAGACACTACATTAATTTGGCATGAATTTTCACTTGTCCAGTAAGAGTTGTAGACATTCATATCACCAAGAATCAGAATGTATTATTACTTCACATGATGATATATATAAAGGGAAATTTAGCTTCTAGACTGCACATTTGTTAACCATACCTATGTTGGATCCTGCAGCTTTAATTTATTTTCTATTAAATGTCTACATATTCCAGGTGAAGAATTTTCAATGCGTCTAGTAACAAGTAAATTTTAAATGTACCCAACTCTTTAAGAGGAAGACGCAGATTCAGAACCTCTAAGAGAACTGATGAAGAAATAAAACTAAGCGTCCCTTCCTGGAAAAGGTATTTTAATCTTTGGCTCACCTTGAGTAAGTCATGTGCATCCTTTTCCACTATGAATTTTAAACAAGAAAAAAAAAAACCCAAGAGAAATAAAGTTAAATAATGGAAAGTAATGAATGGGTCTTCATACATAAGAAATCAATTGATCATGTTATTAATTTAGGTTAGTTTTTCCTCTGTAGTTCCATACATACAGAACTTCATTCATTTTCCCTAAATTAGTCATGGTTCTTACACATGCTATTCTCACTCCCTAGATTTTCCTTTGCTTTTCTTTATGTCAACAGGGTATTTTTCTACAATCTGAATTTCCTTCACTTTCACTCATATTTTTTCTTAGCTATTATAACTCATAGTTTTATACTCTGCATTTTTATATCAACAACAAATATTCCACATAAGGGTATTGGGTACAGATCAGTAATATGGATCAGTGAGGAAAAATTGTGCCATGCAAGACATAAATCCATAATTGGGCCAGGAAACTAGGCACAAATACTCAGTGAAAAGGCTGGAAGTTTCCAGGCTTTGAAATTGAGTCTCCATGGAAAATAAGCCAATCTGTCATTGCTCCAGAAGGAGATTCTATATATACAGTCATTTATTAATCTTGTTAAGGTGATTTACTATAGAAGAAATATGTCCCAGTGGAGAGGCGAGGAAGGGAAGAAGGATAGAAGGAAGGATGGAAGGATGGAAGGAAGGAAGGAAAGAAAGAAAGAAAGAAAGAAAGAAAGAAAGAAAGAAAGAAAGAAAGAAAGAAAGA
>JADRCD010123695.1:15878-26791 GCA_019843815.1 Montemys delectorum
AGAAAGAAAGAAAGAAAGAAAGAAAGAAAGAAAGAAAGAAAGAAAGAGAAAAAAGAAAGAAAGATGTCTTGCTTACAGGACTTTTGGACAATTTTCTCACCAAAAACCTATCATCTTTTAATTCTAACCAACCTCAAAATATTCTATGATGCAAGATTAAGTATTCATGCCTCAGAAATTGCACTTGGAACAGGATGAAAAGAAAACATTTGGAATGTTTATGACATTTTTAATGCTAGTCTCTTTAAGCTGGAAATTGTTGTCTTACAGAAGAAATATTAATTCCCATCTAATTTACAAATCCATTGTGTGGATGAAAAAGCATAAGCCAGCCTAACTATGAAGTTTATAACTCCATAGAAAATGACCACACACCCACTATACTTACATCAAGGTGGTTGAGGCTGAAGGTGATAATGTGAAAAACAGGCAGGCTACATTTTGTGACCCAATATAAATCTTTTGACCTGAGTTATTTTGTTTTAGTTAGAAATATTCACTGATGCTGGGCTTACAAATAGCTGTACATGATGAAAATTGCTTTTTCTCAATGGTCCCTAGATACTATTTTAAATGAACACAGAATTATTTCTTTCATTTTTTTCCTGTTATTTGTATTTTTCTTTGTTTTAAGGATGCTGGGTGTGTGGAACTATCCACTTAGGGCTTTTATTTTTATTTTTTTGCCTCCTCCCTTTAAATGAATGATACTGGCAAAGGCTTTAGTACTAGTTCACAAGAGAGTATGAAAATACAAACACTGACCTTCATCCTAATGTGATCAGCATGTGCTGTCATCACTCATGATATGACATAACAGCTGTTTGATAACTGACTACAATCAATCTTCCTCACTTGCCTGATTCAGCAAGCTGATTGCCTTGAAGACTTTCTATCAGAGAGAACTGATTGCATTCTGGGAGTTTGTTTTATGCTGCATCACTTTTTAGGATTCTGACAGAATTGTTAATAAAGAAATATAATGTATATGCTAGCCTGACTGAAATAAATATATCATTGGAACTCTATTCTAAGTTAAAATTAGAGTTGGAGAATTTGGGGTTAGTAACTTATCATGATCCTGAGAATCTTTGGTATCTTACCATTAGTTACTTACCTAATGATTATTAGTAACTTCCCATGATCAGCTGGCATGGGTGCTTATTAATTTGCAGACAGACCATGTTGCAGAAGGATGAGTTAGAGGCCAACTTGGGCTACATACTCTGTTTTGTTCCTGGCTAACATAATGAGCATCTTTTGAAAAAAAAAAGGGGGGGGCTGTGTGGGAGTTGGGAGAAGAGAATGAAATTTATAATGTATGAATTAGAAGACAGAGTTCAAGTAAGAATAAAAGAATGCTATTTTACACACCTATTTAGATTCAAATATTAGCCTTCTTAAGCTTATATTAAAAGAGAAAATCAGTACAAAATAATTTTTCCAAAGACATAAAATTAAGGCAAAATTAGACGTGCCGCACTGTTTGAAGTCATTTTATTTTCTGTGCTTTTGGTACTAGAGAGAATAATGTTTTTGAGTAATATGGTATTTCACCTTTCATTATATCCCTCCCAAATGTTTTGTGCATTTTGAAAATAATAAATATAGCCCTCTATCAGATATAGGGTTGGTGAAGATCTTTTCCCAATTTGTTGGTTGCCGTTTTGTCCTATTGACAGTGTCCTTTGCCTTACAGAAGCTTTGCAACTTTATGAGGTCCCATTTGTCAATTCTTGATCTTATAGCAGAAGCTATTGGGGTTCTCTGCAGGAAATTTTCCCCTGTGCCTATTTGCTTGAGGTTCTTCCCCACTTTACTTTCTATTAGTTTCAATGTATCTGGCTTGATGTGGAGGTCCCTGATCCACTTGGACTTGAGCTTTGTACAAGGCGAAAGGAATGGGTTGATTTGCATTTTTCTACATGTTGACCACCAGTTGAGCCAGCACCATCTGTTGAAAATGCTGTCTTTTTTCCACTGTATGGTTTTAGCTCCTTTGTCAAAAATCAAGTGACTATAGGTGCATGGGTTTATTTCTGGGTCTTCAATTCTGTTGCATTGATCCACCTGCCTGTCACTGTACCAATATCATGCAGTTTTTATCACAATTGCTCTGTAGTACAGCTTAAGGTCCGGGATTGTGATTCCACCAGAGGTTCCTTTATTGTTGAGAATAGTTTTGGCTATCCTGGGTCTTTTGTAGAGGGCTAATATCCAATGTATACAAAGAACTCAAGAAGTCAGTCTCCAGAGAACCAAATAACCCTATTAAAAAATGGGGCATAGAGCTAAACAAAGAATTCTCTACTGATGAACACCAAATGGCTGAGAAACACCTAAAGAAATGTTCAACATCCTTAGTCATCAGGGAAATGCAAATCAAAACAACTCTGAGATTCGACCTCACACCAGTGAGATTGGTTAGGATAAAAGACTCAGGTGACAGCAGATGCTGGAGAGGTTGTGGGGAAATAGGAACATTCCTTCAATGCTGGTGCGATTGCAAACTGGTACAACCACTCTGGAAATCAGTGTGGCAGTTCCTCCAGAAATTGGACATAGTTCTACCAGAGGACCCAGCCATACCACTCCTGGGCATATACCCACAAGATGCTCCATCATGTAATAAGGACACATGCTCCACCATGTTCATAGCAGCCTTATTTATAATAGCCAGAAACTGGAAACAACCCAGATGTCCCTCAACAGAGGAATGGATACAGAAAGTGTGGTGCATCTACACAATGGAGTACTACTCAGCTATTAAAAACAATGAATTTATAAAATTCTTAGGGAAATGGATGGATCTGGAGAGTATCATCCTGAGTGAGGTAACCCAATCACAAAAGATCACACATGGTATGCATTCTCTGATAAGTGGTTATTAGCCCAGAAGTTTGGAATACAGGAAGAACGACCCACAAACCACAAGAAACTTAAGAAGGAAGACCAAAAGGTGGACATTTCATTCCTTCTTAAAAAGGGGAATCAAACACCCACAGAAGGAGTGGCAGAGATTAACTATGGAGCAGAGACTGAAGGAAGGACAAGCATATAGCTATCTCCTGAGAGGCTCTGACAATACCTGACCAATACAGATGTAGAGACTCATAACCATTCATTGAACTGAGTATACGGTCCCCAATGAAGGAGTTAGAGAAAGGTTCTATGGAGCTGAAGGGTTTGCAGCCCCTTAGGACGAACAACAATTACTAACTAGTACCCTCAGAGCTCCCAGGGACCCAACCACCAATCAAGGACTATACAGGGTGGGACTGAATGTTCTGGCCGCATGTGTATAGTAGAGGATTGCAAATTCGATCATCAATAGGAGGAAAGGACCTCAGCCTTGTGAAGGTTTTGTGCCCCAGTGTGGGGGAATGCCAGGGCCAATAAGTGGGAGAGGATGGGGTGACAGGCATGGGGAGAGGGGAGGCAAAAGGGATTTGTTCTTGTTGTTTTTGTTTGTTTGTTTGTTTGTTTTTTGGAGGGGAACCTGGGAAAGGAAAAATTTACATGTAAATAAAGAAAATATCTAATTAAAAAAAAAAGAAAAAAAAGACAATAATAAATATAGGTATCAAGTGACAATCTATGCATTGTTGACAGTACTAATAGAGAATGTAGAGTGAGTGACCACCTAGAAAGTAGGGACATGGCCAGACAGGTACTTCGGTACTTCTTCACATATAGGAGAGATGAGGTCTCCAACAGCCTTCAAGACCCTACTCAGGTCCAAGCATATACACGTCTTCAACTGTCCACAAGGTGGTGCTGTAAATGGCTTAGATGTCTGAAAATAGACACCTAAGATAGAGTCTTATATTACAAATATTCTTATGACTACACATCTAGTTGAGTCAGATACTGTTGAGTTGATTGCGATACTAGTAAAATTTAAAAATGTGCTACTGTCCCATGACAGTGCACACTGTAGTGAGCTTCTGCTGTGTCATTTTACATGGCTTACTATTTTAAAACGGAATAGATTTTTAAAAACTGAATGGAGAATTTTTTTTTATAAATGCTGAATGAGAGTTTTTTTAATTGTTATTTCTTTCATCAGTTTCTCTTGCAGCAAGAAAGGATGTTAAAGTAATGTGTGTGCTACTAAGGCTACAGAAAGTGTGATGGCAACTGATCAATACTGTTATATTGCCGATATAATAATGTTATTGTTTCTTGAGCTGAAAAGCCAATTACATGGCCACACCTTCACAAGGGAAGATATCATCTCTCAAGCCTGATGAAATAGTTTGGTAGTAATTTCCTAACACATCTACAAGTTTCATTATTAATATTTTTTTCTTTGACAATTTCACACATCTATATAATTACCTTCCTCTACCCTATTTTGTCTTCCACCTGTGCCAGCTTCCATCTCCTACCCGCTAAAGGGTATTCGCCTATCCTGTGAAGGGTACTTGTGGAATAAACTACAATCCAGAATGGGAAGGCACACCTCTGGAGATGCTTGGTTTGGTTTGAAATAGGGGAATCCATTTCTAGCCTTAACCTTTGAGTTAAGAAGAATGCACACAGCTTTTATCCAGATTTTGCTACCACATACACTCCTTCACTAGCCTTAGAGAACATACTTCTTCAGATTTCTATCATATACTGAAGACCAGATAAGACATTCATTCTTGTGGACAGAACAACTCCTGAATTCTTGGACTTTCTGTTCACAATCAGCTATTGTTGGATTAGCTGCACTGTAGCCTGAGTGTCATTCAGTAAATCCACTATATACTAAATATTTATATGTGTTAACATTTATACACACACACACACACACACACACACACACACACACACACACACACATTGTTCTGTTATACTAAAGAACCCTGACTAATTCACTAATTCATCCCTGTTCGTCAATATCTCTTTCCCATATTCATGACTGTTTGTTTTGTCTTTCACTGAGTTTCACAAGAACTTTACATGTAAACATGAGTTCAAAGCTATCTTTTGGAACCTAGTGGGCTCACCTGTGAATATTGGAACCTATTAATTGCCAATAATTTTACCCTAAGTGGCAAGGCCCCATGAGTCCCTCTCTTCGTCAGTAACTACTGTAGGAAGGGAGTGTTTCTGTAGATCCAGTACCAATATCCAAAGATGCTCTGAATGTGTGATTAACTGGACCATATCATGCTTAGAAGATGGTTTTCATAGCCCTTTTACCTGTCTTCCTATTCTACTCTCCCTCCTTCCCCACTTCTGCAGTATTTTATTAGACCTAAGAAGATATGACTAAATAAGGTTGAAAGGAACCCTTGTCTGTTGCTATAATTATTTGAATTTGTAATGAAATTAGATATTATGTCAATGTAACTAAGTAACAGTAGTAAATTTTCCTCAGGGCCTAGAAATTATTTAGTAACAGGAGCAAGCCTCAGATAGTGGTGGGTTACCCTCATAACAATTGTACCAATATTGCTCCATTGGTCAGTTTGCTATTGTAGTTTATATCTGTTCATATAGAGTACAAAACTGTCAAAATTATTGTTTTCTTTCCATTTTATTGACTAGGGAGTATATTGCCATTTACTAGTTAGTACCACATATGTAGAACAATTTCACCTAAGAATACCTTCAGTTAATTTCTCTTCTTTCTTTTAACTCTGAATTTGCTTTGCACTTATCATCATCATCATCGTCATCATCATCATCATCGTCATCATCATCATCATCATCATCATCATCATCATCATCATCATCATCATCTTATTTATTTACATTCCAGTTGTTATCCCCCCTCTGTCTTTCCTCCCACAGTACCTCATCCAATTCCTCCTCCCCCTTGCCTCCGAGAGAGTGCTCCTCACCAACCAGGCCTCCTCCTTCCCTGGGGCCTCAAGCCTCTTGTGGATTAAGCACATCTTCTCCCACTAAGGATGGACTAGGGAGACCTCTGCTGTATTCGTGCCAGGGGTCTTGGAATGGCCAGGGTATGCTCCTGGTTAATGGCTCAGTCTCTGGGAGCTCCCTGGGGTCTGGGTAAGTTGAGACTGCTGGTCTTCCTATGGGGGCACTCTCTTCTTCAGCTTCTTCGATCCTTCCACTAAGTCAATCATAGGGGTCCCAGACTTTGGTCCAATGGTTGGGTATAATTATCTGTTTCTGTTTCAGTCAGCAGCTGGTAAGGCCTCTCAGAGGACAATCATGCCAGGCTCCCATCTGTAAGCACATCATAGCATCAGAATGGTGTCAGGCCTTGATACTCTCCCATGAAATGGATCTCAAGTCGGGACTGTTATTGGACCACCTTTCCTTCCGTCTTTTCTCTATTTTTGTACCTGCAGTTCATGTCTGACCTTTGGGATCTGCAGTGAGTTCCTCTTTAGTTCTCAGGCCCAGTCTAATTTCTGTTACCAATTACCAAATTTCAATATCAAAATCACTCTGTGTATGTTAGAGCTTTTAATGTAATGAAACCTCTGTGGGTTCTCAGAGAAGAATTAAAATATAAATTGCCATCCCTTTAATTCCCCTACCCCACCAGTGTAAAATGAACAGGGTTGGGGAAAAGGCAATGGTTAATTTATTTGTACTTAGTTTAACCTCTTCAGGCTATTGACACTAGAACTGGCTAATCACAAACTTATTAAGAACTATTAAATTCTCATTAGTGATACCTCTAGGTTACAACCATGTGGCACAAGTCATCATTTAGTAGTAAATATTAAAGAATATTTATGAAAAGAAGAGAAAGGAATGTCTGCATTATTTAGGAGAAAATACAAGGTTAGAACTTAACTGGTATCAAAAGCAGGTCAGGGGCTAATTATGATTTCAGATCCATGTAACTTTACCTTCTCAATTCAAGACCTCTAATTGTTTCTGGCCATGCCATGGGTAGGAGCATAAAGTGTTTCCAGAAATATGAGCAGCTCAGAATCATTGTTAAACTCAGGCTGTCTACACAATTAATAATGTAGTGTAATTTTATCTGTAGTGGTTTTCAGAATGGTTTGTTATGAGATAAGGTAATATTAATCCATCTGCCAGCAAGAGCCTATGTAGATAGGTGAGAATTTAAAACTGAGATCAAACATATGTATCAATTAATGCATTGTTACTTGGAAGTTTATATGTGAACTGTAATGTGAAATGTCAGTTATTAACATTTAATTTCTTTCTGTTCTTATATGCCATCGATGTATTAGAGAATAGCAAAATAACAGTACACATTGGCAGATGGTACCAGTGCAAAGCTGTCTCAAATTACATGCAGAAAGTTGTGCCTAATTCAACACATCAAAGACAAAGTTAAACTTATGCTGTATAAGGCCAGCATGATTTCTTTGTGATTCTTTTATGTTAAATTTTCTTAAAAAGAACACATAATAGTATTATATAATCAAAACAGTCAATAACAGAGGTGGACATTAAATAGCCATTTAAACTGGTTACAAACTTCCTCAATTTTATTAGTTCTCTTTACATTTCCTAGTCTTATAGAAACTACTTGTTAGACCTTTTAAAACAAAATAAATTCATTATTTTTAGATTGAACATTTGTCTTTGGTTTCTTTGAACACTTTTCATTAAAATTTTGCATATAGAGAAAATTTTATTTACATATGAGCAGATCAAATTAATATATTATATATTTTTATGTGTTCATACACATATGTATAAGCACACAACATATATGTATATACATATTTAGATAAATAGATGATAGATAGATAGATAGATAGATGATAAATAGCTGAGAATTTAAAGCTGTGATCAAAGCAAATTTTCAGAATTATAAAAACACAGAAAAAAAAACCCACACAAAGTGTTTTGAAAAAGGCTGAAATTCCAAACCAGTTGTCTTTAGATGATCTGTTAAAAGTTTACACTTGATATTAGCTTTTATACTGACATTCCTTCACATATTTAAATCTTATCAGTATACTTCTATAAAGTATAGTTCACTGTTCTGTAGTAACATATAAACTAAAGTATTTTACTATAAAGTGCCCAGCATTCGTATTAAAACATCTTACCAACAGTAGAAGAGTTATTTAATTTTCTTGATTCTGTTTCTATGTTTATAAAGTATATTGAAACAGTTAGGATCTCACTAATGGAACTAATTTTTTAAAATCTTATTATAGATGACTTTATAGGAAGAATTTATGGGATAGAGAATTATGATTCTCAAAGGGCACTGATTTTAAGAAGCATGTTATAAAAATTAAAAAAGATGAACATATCAGTAATATACCATATATTTTTATTTATTTATGTTAAATTACATGAGAGAAAATAAGCTTGAAAATTAAAGATCATTCTTTAAGCATTTGATCTTTGTCAATGTCCTCATTTTCATTGTGAATGTTCCTTTGCTAGGTACTAGAAGTTCATGATTTTTTTTCTCCTCCGGACTTTCAGAATTCTCAAGCATCACCTATTCCATGTCTAATCTAGTTGAGGCAGAGTTTTATACTGGAAATGTACAGTGTAATGAACTAGAATCATTATCAGTGAAACAGATCATTAGTATTCTAAACATGTAAATAGACACTTGATATTTGATGGTGAATTGAAGAGGTCTGTGCATGTGGTCTGCCAGGATGTGTACTGTATGCTAGATGACCATGGGGAACAATGCACGCTATTCTTCATATATTTAATTACATTAAAGGTTATAGAATCTCCAGTTTAGAAGATACAGTGAAAATTCTTTCCTTTCACCACTGTGCAATTCAAATAACTCAGCCAATTTATGAAGTGAATACTCCTGGACTACAATAAGGACTCAGAATTAATATTTGGTTTTGCTTATTTATTGATTCTTCATTCTTCAATTGAATAAGAATATGTCTGCATCATTTAGTTCAGTTTAGACTGACAGCTTATAAGAACCAGCTTGTAGGAGACAAGATAGCTGCCTTCCTGGCAACAGCTTCATTAACACATGAGTGATTGCCAGCCTGGCCTCTGCTCAGTTAAAATAACAATTAATACTAACACTTTCTTGCAGCCCACTTTTGGCTTGTTCATACGTATTTAATCTTTAGCTACCTTTTGTTTAAAACATTAGAGAATATCATGTTGGATAAGTAGACCAAATCTAAAACTTATTTTCTCAGATCTTCACTGGGAATTTTTTATCTGAAGCTTAAAATGACAGCAGAGAGATTTTGCAAAGTGAAATGGATCAATTTGGTCTCTGTTAAAAAAAAATGAAAAACAAGAAAAAAAAACCCACCAACAATAGTTCTTTCTAAATGTGTTTTAAAAGAATTGCAATAATTTGTATTGTTTTTTAGTAACTATTATGTTTATATCAAAAATTTTTTTTAAAGAAATGCTCAATATAGTTGAAATTGCAAATTTCCCAATTGTCTACGGAAGGAAACATGGACAATAAGGTGATGTTCGTGCCTCATGGTGTTTTTCAACTAAAAAACACCAACAAATTTTGATTTAGGTTTTTAGTTGTCCCTTTTTTCATTTGGTTTTATCATATAATTTTAAAGTCGTTTTTAAAAGCATAGATTATCTGAAAAGGAGAATACTTATCTAAGATTCTAAGACAATAATGTGAATTCTTTCAGGTGAATTTAACTATTCTAAAACTTAATGATGGTATTGCCTTCAGGCATTTAGCCAAATATAAAAATAATATTTTCAGATAACAGTAGACACATTTTTAAATGTTGCCAACTGGCATATTTGCTTTAACTGAAAATATTAGCAAAACTTTATTTGAAAATTTTTATATTTTACATATATACACATAAGTGTACTTATACATATATGCTAATAAAGGAGCTTCCATAATCTCAGGGATAATGATAATTTTAATGAAGTCAGGAATTTCTTGACAATTACTAAAATGGAAAATTGCCTTCTAATCATAAAGCAAAGTCTACTCAGTTACCTTGGATGGCTACTTTTGTCTGATTGCGTCCTAATTGATCAGTAATCAATTAAGATATTTTACCGACAATTCTTTTACATGTCTCAATTTTAAACAGTATGTGTCTATGGAAATGGGCTGAGTACATATGGATATAGTTATACATGTAATATACACATGGTGGTTTTAATGAGGAGTGTTTGCCACAGGCTGTTATATTTGAGCAATTGGTGCACAATTGGTGGGTTTGTGTTTGGAGAAAGATATGAACAAAGCCTTCATTTCTGGGAATGAGCCTTGAGAGACCACATCCTCACTCTATCTCCAGTTCAGGATCTTCTTTTCTGAATATGTTGAAGACATATATGTCAGTTCCTACTCCAGGCATCCATATCTACTCCACCTCTGGAAAATGAGGCCGAAATAAACTTTTTTTTATAAGTAATTTCTCATCATATTTTGTGAAAACAGTAATGGAGAAAGGACAGACATACAGTAAACTTGGGATCAGCTGAGATGATACCACCACACCTTGAACCTCATAGTCTTTATTAGTTATAACACAGGGGAAGTGGTTAGAGAGACTTGGTAGGGGGTCTCTATAGTCAAGCAGTCTAAGGCTGCAAACATTCTAGAGAAGGAATTTGGAGTTGTATGTCTCTGAATACACTTACCAAACTTTCATAAACACGTATACTGAGAATCCCCCAGGAAAGCTACTCCTCTTGAGTCTAGCCCATTTGGAGAAACTGAGAGAAAATGGCTTTCCAAATTGTCCATGAGTACAAGGCATTTGTCTCTTTGATATGCCCATGCCTATGCCAACATCACACATTCATTCAGAATATTATTCATCCTTGGATTCCTCACCTCCCTGCCATTATAGTGTTGTTTCACAGCAACAAATAAAAGCTACCAACATAACATATAAAATATCTATGTAGACATGGTACACATAATTTGGATATATATATATATATATATATATATATATATATATATATATAGAGAGAGAGAGAGAGAGAGAGAGAGAGAGAGAGAG
>JADRCD010123697.1:0-11219 GCA_019843815.1 Montemys delectorum
AGGGAGCAGAGCCAAGCGGGCAGAATGGGAGCGAAAACAGCCAGACCACCCCAATGGGGTCCAGCACCCATCCGCACAAGCGGAGTGCTAGGACAAGCAAACGGGCGAGCAGAGACAACTGCTGACTGCCACCCTGAGCACTCTGCCCCTCTCTTCCCCCTCCCTGTGGCATCAGGAGAGGTGGAACTGGCAACACCCAAGTCGAGCTACCACTGGGCTTGGGCAGAGAACGGGTTGTGCGCTCGTAGCTCAATGGCCTGGCGGAGACTATGTGGCTGTGAGGATGCACTGCCCGCTGCATACCCGGCCAGGGCTGGAGGTAGCAGCTGCAGCTGCAGCAGTGGTGGCTGCGGGGGTAGGAGCGGGGGGGAAGCAGCGGCTGCGAGGGGAAGCGGTGGTTTCAGGGAAATGTGGCTCACTGCCCCTTTCAGCACCAGCTCCTGAGTGTTACATTCCCTCAGCAGCAGCCTTCACAAAATCCCAGGGCTGAGAGAGAGCGGGGGACTGCCCCCCCCTCCCCCAGCAACCGGCGCTGCCCAGACACACTTCCACGGTGGCAGCAGTGTGCTGCGACCGGCTCCCGGACGGCTGAGAAGGGCTGGTGAGAAACAGAGTTTGCCAGTAGATTCATTCTTTAAAATTATTACCCTGGGAGTTAAATTTTATATGTTATTTCTTTTTCCTTTTTTTCTTCCCTTGGTTGGGTAAAAGCTTGAGTAAGGAGACTCAAGCGTGCCAAATTAGAACAAAGAGCAGCTGCCTGCCTGCTTTCAAGAGTAAGGAAACCTGGGACAGCTGCGGCTGTTGCTGGGGGAGGCTGTTTAGCATGTGCAGTTGTCTGTTACTGAGCCAGTGGGAGATGCCTTCTGGGCTGGTCCTTGGTCAAATGGACCTGTCCAATGGTGCACTCTTAGCATTAGCAAAATAAGGGATTTTATCTTGTCCTTTATATAAGAAATGGAGACTTTCTTATTCAGAGACTTTGAGGCACTGAGAACCCAAATACCACCCAGATAGATCTCTTTGTATTTATGATTAAAGGTTTTGGTTTTGTGGTTTTGGGAAAAGATGCTTGAAGTATTTACACCTTCCAGAAAGCTAGATTCCAGAGAATCAAATATATATATATTTGATATATATCATACTGAAAATTTGTTTTGAGATTCATATGTTGCAAAAATGTACAGCCTTGGTGAATTTCTTCATCAGATGTGCTAAACTGACCTGCTTGAACTCCTGGTGTCCTGAACTTCAGCCTGATCCAGTCAAGAAACAGACATCAGAAGACTAATTCTGTTTTTCCTCCTCCCCCACCCCTTAAATCTCAACGCCCCCGTTCAGCTTGAAGAAGCTATGATGAGTCTCGACCCAGTTCCCTGGGCTTTGGGGCTGGAGAGGGTTGTTGATAGGTTGTCTTTTTGGGAAATGTAAAATGGTCATATTTAGAATAGGAAAAGTAGCCAGATTTAATTGTATAGCTATAATCTCATTTAATAGAAAGCCTTATGATTTGTTATTTGAGTTAAAGTCACATGTTCCTATTTGGTACAGAATTTATTTTGATACAAAATCAAAGTTATCTTTGGTAAAAGGATCTTCTGATAATATTTACCCTGTACTGAAAATGATTTGATTGGTGCATAGATAATTTAAACTAGAAGCATTGTGTGATTAGAATTTGGTCAGGTATTTGAATATTTCTTCAGATACACAGCTTATTCCCAGAAAGTTTGCTTTAACATTTATATCACTAGTTTTGAGGGTTTTTAAGATTTATTTATTTATTTATTTATTTAATGTATATGAGTACACTGTAGTTGTCTTCAGACACACCAGAAGAGGGTGTCAGATCACAATTGCAGATGGTTATGAGCCACCATGTGGTTGCTGGGAATTGAACTCAGGACCTCTTGAAGAGTTTTGAGTTTTGTATCCTATCTTTGTAGTAGTAATTGGTAAGAGTTGAAGCTTGTGTTATACACCATTTACATCTTAAACTGGTATGCAAGAAATGAGTAAGAGCTTTTAAATTGAGAATTTGTTGTTAAGATTGGGTGTACAATAGTGTTCTTATTGACTGAGAAATGTAGCTAATACAGTTCTGTTGTGCATTCTTCAGATGCATAGAAAGATGAAGTTTTCTATATTCACTTAAGAGATTTCTGGTTTCAGTAAGAGTTGTCTGTAGGCTTATAAGTAATTCTTTTATTTCCCTAGTGACAGGGCTTAGACCCAGTCCTTCATTTACTGCTATTATAGACAGATCTGAGATGTTTAGACCTGTGAGTTTAGGGCCAAATTAACAAATTCATGGCTCTGAGTTTATTGTTAGGGTAATTTCAAGATTTTAATTAAAAATAACTGAGAGAAGTTCACAGACAGTAGTCCAGATTACTTTACATAGATAGTTGGTTTTCAAAAACATCAGAAATCCACAGAATGTGGCATTGGATATTATTTATTCATTTGGCTAGAGACTTGTCTGTTCCAGACAGTACCTCTTTTTCAGACTCAAAGAAGAAATTGAGCATCATTGGCAAGACAGCCACTAGGCAAAAGTTGCCTCTTCATCTGCAGATGATACTGTCCAAAAAGGACACACAGGCCTAGGACAGCTTATATCTGCTGAGACAGAGTAGGCCAGTCCTTAATGATCCTGTTCTCAGACATTCATGGGTCAGAAGGCTGAAGATCGATGCTCCAACGTTTTGAAGTAAGGACTGTCCAGGTGTCCAGCAGTCTCTATCAATTGGAAATATTTTTGGAAGCTGTGTTAGGCTTCCCATGTATTCTCTATTATCCGGTCATTCCCAGATTTTTGATGGAGTTGAAAGACTACGAAAGTTAGAAGAGAGGCAAGACAAGTTGTTAAGAGAACTAGTACAGGTAGCTGAGAAAGTGTTTTATAAATGAAGAAAGAAAAAGTAATGTTGCAGAAGGACTGTAGAAGGGCATAGTGAAGAGATAGAATGTTTAGAAGAAGGTATAGAGTTAAGTGCAAGCAAAGAGTCAGAAGGAATAAGAGGCTAGAGAGCTAAAGAGAGATAAGACAGGAAAGAAGAGAAGGTAGGAAGTCTGAGAGCCTAGTAATATAGTGCCTGGCAATAGAAGAGAGTTAGAGGTTTCCCTGACAGTTATGTTGGGACTGGGCTTAGAGACTGCAGGGGCAGCTACAGGAACATCCGCTATGGCATTGCAGCATAAGGCTTACGGAGAGTTAAGAGCTGCCATTGATTTAAATATAGACAGAATAAAAAAGACTTTGACTGACCTCCAAGAATCCCTGACAAAATAAGAGGGGATTAGACTTACTGCTTCTAAAAGATGGAGGGCTATATGTTGCCCTCAAAGAAGAATGTTGCTTTTATGTAGACCATTCAGGAGTCATTAGAGACTACATGAGTAAGCTCAGAGAAAGACTAGATAAAAGACAGAGAGATAGAGAAGCACAGCAAAACTGGTTTGAGAATTGGTTTAGTAGATCCCCGTGGATGACTACTTTGGTGTCTTCTCTTGTTGGACCCCTTTTAATCCTACTCTTGCTCTTAACTCTAGGTCCATGTGTGCTAAACAGATTAGTTGCTTTTGTCAGGAAAAGAATAAGTGCTGTTCAGATTTTAATGTTATGCCAACAATATTATATTTTACAGGACCAAGGAAATCCAGATTATGATGATACTGACATTTAGTTCAATGATTAGAACTATATAGTAGAAGAAGTGGGGAATGAAAAGTATGAAAGATATAAAAAAAGTTTTTTATGACCCCTAGCAGACTGAGCAGAACTAAGAATGCAGGTCAGCCGGTTCAGAGCTCTGAGTTCCAGGAACTTGGCTGACTCAGAGCCTCAGAGTTCTGGTTGCCCCTCCTGACTAAACCACAATGAGGGCAGAACTAGGAATGAAGGTCAATTGATTCTCGAGGCTCTCCACCCTGCAGACCAGTAGAAGATTACATTCCTAAAATGAATATGTTCCCCTCCCTAATTGACTGAATAACTTGGGTTAGAATTCCCCTCACTCCCCCTGGTTTGTGGTTTTTTTCCTTTAAATATTCTATACTTCTTGAGCTAGGGGTCAAACTCCTCCACCCCTGTGTGGGTTACAAGCTGGACCCCAGTGCACTGGTTTCCCGAATAAACCTCGTGTGTTTACAGAAGAAAAAAAAAGCATGAGCCAGCTTCCCTGCTGTTCCAGCTTGAGCCAGGCTGGGGTGGCTGGCAGGACTCCAGCAGGGACAGGTCAGTTGTGCCCAGCTCCACACCTCACTCCAACCCCCATCACTGGCAGTACTGAGGGAGAGGGTTCAGGAGATCCACTCTTAAAGCCTGGTACCCAGGTTCAGTCCCAGGGGGAATGCTGCTCAGACCTCAGAGCAACTAACTCCTTGTAATGCCTCCGCATCTTCAAGTAATTGCATCTACTAGCATATTAAAAGGTGGTTGAAGAGGTTGATCCCCTTATTTAAATAGAAAAGCTGCCTGCACTATAGTCTGTTGCATAATGCTACACCGAGAATGCTTTCTTTAAATGTCTGTAGAGCTTTTCATTATGGATTTCAGAGTAACTCACAAACATGAATTAAATGACTGCCAATGGCTGAATGGTCCAGGAGGATAAACACCATCTATAGAGAGGGACTTAGAAAGCAGAGCAGCTGGGCTATGGCCTTTGGTGATGCGTTCCGCACACAGGAAGATAGCAAAGTATGGCTGTGGCAGTCGCTCAAAGTCACTACCAAGGTGACCCTGCAAGCGTCAACTTGAAATGGCTGCTTCTTGACTCCTACTCAGTCTCCTAGAAGAATGGTGCTTTTAAAGGGAAAGCCACTGAGTGGGTAACCCAGTGGGAAAGGTGCCAGTGAGACCTCACTGATTCTAGGGATAAGTTCATGGTAGACTTTGTTGTGGGCATAGCCCAGGCACCCTGTTCCTGCATCAGAAATGAGAGCTCCTGAGATCAGTTGAGCAGGGTGGCTAGAAAGGGAAGCTTGGGGTGGGTGTGGCCTTCTCTGGCAGCCAATCACTGCACCGCCCTCACCCCAACCCCCAGCAAAGTTCTGACTTCCCTTGACTGCATTCCCCAAGACTAACAAACCACCAAGGGAATGAATGCCTCATTCAACTGTATCTGTCTTTGTTCATTACAACACTACTTCAAGTTGGTTAGACCCACAGCTGAGGTATAGCTTGGTGGCAGGGTGCTGGTCTAGCAAGTGTGAGCAAGGTTCCGTTTCAATTTTCAGCGCGCCTAAAGGGGGAAAAATGGCGCACGTAGCGGAGCATGGAATACCCCACTCAGCATCTCATCCAGGGGAAAAGATAAGACATAAACAGAGTCAGTAGCCCTTACGTCCTGAGAGCGTACAGTTAGTTCAAAGGCAGTAGAGATCAGGAGCCACAGACTTATCAAACCCTACCCACACTGTATTTTCCCTAAACAAACATGAAAAACTTTAACAATAACAATAAGAGGTTAATAACTATAATAAAACAGAATGATTTAAATACAGAGCTCAGTTGAAAGAGTACTTGCCTAGCACACACAAGCTCTGGGACCCATCCTTAGCACTGTGTAACCGGCATGGTAGCCCATTTCCTGAACCCCGGCACTTGGGAGAGAGACTGCTGCAAGAGGAAGAAAAGTTCAAGGAAACTGGATCGGTCCAGACCTGTCCCCTGGTGTGTCTGAAGATACCCTGAGTTTGGTCCCTGAGAGGAAGAGAACCAGATTCCTACAAGAAGGATCAATTCTACAAAGTTGTTCCCCACACGATCACTGCCCTCTACACACATAATCACATACCTAACAACAATGATAAATAAAGATAAAAAGCACTCAAGGTTAGGTTTGGCTACATAATAATAGGTTTGAGGCCAGACTGGGTTACAGGAGACCTTGTCTCAAAGAAAAAAATATGTAATAAAAAATGATCACTTTGTGGTCATTGTTAAATAAAACAAGGATAACTTGAACATAAGCGTGTGTTGGCACAGATGCTTACAGATGACTAACGGATAGGTATTATATACAGCATGGATACGCTAGATATAAGGATGGTTACGCCTAAATGCTACAATCTGACACTTCATCATACCACCCAGAATGGTGTACAATTTAAAACTTTCAGGCTGCAGAGATAGCTCAGCAGTTAAGAGCACTGACTGCTCTTCCAACAGTCCTGAGTTCAAATCCCAGCAACCACATGGTGGCTCACAACCATCCATAATGAGATCTGATGCCCTCTTCTGGGGTGTCTGAAGACAGCTACAGTGTACTTGTTTATAATAACAAATAAATCTTTGGGCCAGAGCGAGCAGAGGTCCCAAATTCAATTCCCAGCAACCATATGAAGGCTCACAACCATCTGTACAGCTACAGTGTACTCATATACATAAAATAAATAAGTCTTTAAAAAAAATAAAAACCTTTCAAACTATTAGCTTCTAGAATTTTCCATGTGATATTTTCTGACCAGAATTGAACATAGGTAACAAAAACCATGGAAACCAAGGATAAATGGGGAGGCTATTAGCAAAGCCAAATCTAGAAGCAGCATGGGGGAGGTGGAGCTATGAGTGATGTAGAAAAACCCTGAAGGATGGAGAGTAGATGTTTTTAGGCAGTACACTGTGTCTAGAGACAGGAGCGTGTGCTGTTAAGAGAAAGGTGTTGTCAATGCAGCATTCAGCTGCAGCCCCTCCAGTTATCTCCCTATGCTATGCCTTCTGGAATCAAGCAACAACCACATGGTGCCAACCTCTCTGGGGAAACATAGCTAGCTGGTCACAGATGGTCAGTAGCTGTCAACGGGGAAGGTTCAGGTGGGTGTGGCTGGGGGGTGGTCATGTCAGAAAGGCAGCTGGGAAGAGCCCCAGCTCCTCTGTCTCTTCTGTAAACAGTAGGTATAGAACCATCCACTCCCCATTCCACCAGATCGCTGGCCAACAAATGTTCAGTCCTGTAAAAAATATCTTTTATTCTCCTGATAATAATTGTTGTCTTTGAAGCTTACTGCCCCCATCTGCTAACCTAGGTCTAGTCCTGGAAGCTTCTAGCCTTGGCACAGTCTAATCTAGGCCTAGAAATGTTGTAGCCTCTAAGACTTACTGCTGAATAAGATCACCCCTTCCTAGTTCTTTCTGAGCTCTGGCTGATTGATTTAACTCAGCTGTTCTGGCTCAAAGTCCTCTTCAAGCTGACTGATTCAATCTGGCTTCTCTTGGCTTCTCCCAAGTTATTCTGCTTGGCCTTATTCTAACTATAGCAATATGTTCTAATCTTCTGGCTCCTTCTCATTCTCTGGCTTGTTCTGTCTACCTGTCTAGCTTGTTCTCTCTTCAACCTGACTTTGTAAAACTCTCCTGGTAAAATGGCTTCTTTCTCCTTCCTCCTTTCTTCCCTCTAGGTCTGCTCTCTCTTAAGTAGCCTCTCTATTCTCCCTGTTCTCATGAGAGTTGGGCATATCCTACTCTGTCAAATCTTTCTCTGATTCTGTCACTCAATTACACATCACTTTCAAGCATGGGTGCTTCCTTTTACAAACTAACTAATCTAATCCCTTTGATGCGTTCTTTGGAATTAAAGATGTATATTAAGGGCGTGTTTGTATTGCAGCCAGAGTGACTAAAGGTGTGTGTTAAGGGCGAGACACACCACAACTAAAAACAGGTTTTTCTAGTAAACCATACAGTCTTGGGCTTTAGTGTGATCAAATATCCTGCAACATAGTACTGCAAACTGACTGTGTTCATGATGAGCCTCACAGAGAGGGAGAGATACTAACAAGAAGGCACAATGAGAGAGACTCATCAATGAAAGGGAAAGAGGAGAATGAAGCGGGGGAGGGAGAGGAAGAGAGAGGAAGGAAAGAGGAGACAGACACACAGACAATGCAAGAGTCACAATGAAAGATTGACCAATGAAAATATCCAAACCCCCTCCAGCCCCTAAATCTCAGGTTCTCTTGCTGTTTGGGAACTGTCACCCAGAGGAAGGTCCAGGTGCCCTCCTCCTCAGGGTCAGCTGCAGGCAGAGTGTATGCACCTTGCATGAGCCCATATCACCCTGTAGAACAGAGTAAGATTCCACATGGGATTCCTACATCTAGACAACTAACTTGGACCTCACCCTGTAACCAGACCCCCAACTCTTGTGTGTGTGTGTGTGTGTGTGTGTGTGTGTGTGTGTGTGTGTTTTACTCCATCTGGCAAAGAACTAATCGTATTCTCCTAGGAGACCAATGACAAAGAGCAGAGAGAAAGAACCAGCAGCCCTGGAAAGCTCATCCTCTGGTGCAGTCCGAGGGTTGGCGGTGAGGAAGCCAGAGCTCAGGCTCCATTCCTCCCTGCAGAGCAGACTTTGTCAAGGGTCACCAGAGCTGCTCTCTGAAAAGGCAGCAGCTCCCCGGATCATGAGTTTGTTTCCTTCCCAGATTATTGACAGATGTTTGAATGTGACTCTAAGAAGGAGCTGTTCTGCAGAGCAGCTAGCAGACTGCAGCGTCTGAGGGAACATGATGGATGGTATCCCTGGCCTCGGCAATGACGTACATTGAGCCAGGCACAAGGAGGCCGGTTTGTTATGGTAGTGGAGTTATGTTTATGTGTGTTTGTATTTGTGTAGTAGTGAGAGGTGTAGATCTATGTGTCTGTGTAGATCTGTGTATGTGTGTCTGCTTGTAGAGAGATGTGTGTGGTAGTTTGGGAGATTGGAATTCTCTGTATATTTGTGTATTTCTCTCTCTCGGCACGTCTGTTGTTCTGACTAAATACTACATTATAGCTATTCTACTGTCAAGGTATATTATACATATAGGTGTGTGGTTGTGTTGAGAACTGAATGTGCTACAAGTTCAAACTTTCATTTTTAATGTTTTTGGTTTTTTTGGTTTTTTTAAAAAATATTTTATTTCTTTTCTTTTCTTTCTTTTTTTTCTTTTTTTTCTTTATTTTTTTATTTATTTATTTATTTTTTTTGTGGTGACAGGGTTTCTCTGTGTAGCCCTGGCTGTCCTAGAACTCACTCTGTAGACCAGGCTGGCTTCAAACTCAGAAATCTGTCTGCCTCTGCCTCCCAAGTGCTGGGATTAAAGGCGTGTGCCACCACTGTCCGATGATTTTATTTATTTTATGTATATGAGCATAGCCAGGAGAAGACATTGGATTCCATTAGAGATGGTTATGAACCACCATGTGGTTGCTGGGAATTTTTTTAAAGATTTATTTATTTATGTATTTATTTATTTATTATATGTAAGTACACTGTAGCTGTCTTCAGACACTTCAGAAGACGGCATCAGATCTCGTTACGGATGGTTGTGAGCCACCACGTGGTTGCTGGGATTTGAACTCAGGACCATCGGAGAAGCAGTCAGTGCTCTTAACCGCTGAGCCATCTCACCAGCCTGGTTGCTGGGAATTTCATTTTTTAATTTTTAAAAGTTTATCGTATGTATATGAGTGTCCTTCCTGTGTGTTTACGTACCATGACAGTGCAGTGCCTACGAAGGCCAGAAGGGGTGCTAGATCCCATGGTTGTGAGCTACTATATGGGTGCTAGGAATCACTGGCTCGCCTGAAGAACAGCTAGTGCTCGTAACCTCTGAGCCACTTCTTCCAGGCCCCAAACTAGCATTTTAAAGAGTCAACAATTTATGATACACAGATAGGTGTAGAGCCAGGACTTCAGGTAAACACAAACGTTAGATTTTTCTTTTCCTGATTCACACACTTGAAAATTAATTATTTTGTTGTTTGTTTGCTTGCTTTTATTTTTATTTTTTTTCAAGACAGGGTTTCTCTGTATAGCCCTGGCTGTCCTGAAACTCACTCTGTAGACCAGGCTGGGTTGGAACTCAGAGATCCACCTGCCTCTGCCTCCTGAGTGCGGGGATTAAAGGCATGCAACACTACTACCCGGCAAAAACAAATTCTTTACTTTAAAAATTGTTATTCTAGAAAATAGCAAGCACACATAAAAATAGATAACACATGAATCTCATGCTTCCTCACTATTCACCTTCTTACAGCTGTGTCCTGTCTCCCTGTCTCTTCTTTTCAGTTTTCCTTCTTTGCTATGGAATTACAGCATCTATTTAGAACATAAGTACTTACGTGCGAATCTCCAGGACAGTGTTCACTGCTTAGGATCTGATCTTCATTCATGGTCAGATCTCCTGGCTGCCTTGACATTCCATAATATAGTTGCTTTGTTCCAGTCCAATAGGAAGTAGGCACACAGGCCAGGTTTCTCTCAGTCTCACTTTTCTGAAGGGTTCTTCACCCTCTACTATTTCTTTCCCAAGCCTGTATGTTGAGGAAACCAGGACATTTGTCCTGTGTAAAGACCCCCGTTCTGGAATAAGCCGATTGCTTCCATCCAACGTCATTTCTTGTGTCCCTGGCCTCCAGACTCCCTGGACCAGCACATGTGACCCTACACTGTTATGGCTTACCACCTAAAGCCACTTCTCAGGAGATATGCCATGTGCCATCTGTAGGGATGTTAGGAAAACTGATTCTCCTCCTCCAGCAGCCATTAATTGATTGCCTTGGCCTGATTCTAGTCCTTGTAAAGTGCCTCACCAGCTTTGTGCATAAAAGCAATTTTCAAACGGTAGTCCATGACCTATTTTTTAGTCACAAAATCAAGTTGATTGATCATGAGAGAGAGCGGGGAGAAAATGAGACACGTATAGAGGAGAGTGAGAGTTAGAGGGAAAGACTGAAGAGAAGGCTCAGTGGGTACAGGGCCTGAGTTTGGATCATAGACCCACATAAAAACATAAAAATCTAGGCTTGGCAACTTATGACTGGAACCCCAGACGTGGGCAGGCACGAACAAGGCGGTCCCTGAAGCTCACTGGCAGCCAGTCCAGCGGAATTAATGAGATTCAGTGAGCAACCCTTTATCAAAATATAAAGGTTGAGGATGAGCCCACACCCTTAACTGAGGCACTATTGGCAGTTAATGGCTGCTGGAGGAGGAGAATCAGTTTTCTTCCTTCCTTCTCTTCCTCCTCCTCCTCCTCTTCCTCCTCCTCCTCCTTCTCTTCCTCCCCCTCCTCCTCCTCCTCCTCCTTCTCTTCCTCCCCCTCCTCCTCCTTCTCTTCCTCCTCCTCCTCCTTCTCTTCCTCCTCCTCCTCCTCCTCCTCCTTCTCTTCCTCCTCCTCCCCCTCCTCCTCCTTCTCTTCCTCCTCCTCCTCCTCCTCCTCCTCCT